>OX418225.1:39238166-39310459 GCA_948455865.1 Conomelus anceps | reverse complement strand
AAGAGATTGGATTTCCAAATTCAAAATTTCCATTTCAAGCATTGAAAAGTGAATGATAGTTTTTACGATTATTGAATATCCTTTAAGGTTAGGCCAGGTGACTAAGTTTGATGAATATATTCACAAAATCTAGATTCTGAAATTTGGTGTTGATGACGAGCAGCGCATTATACTAGTAAGTTTTCATACACTATCTACAACACTGTGTAGTCAAACCTTCTACACTCAATAAGAGAAAATGAAAATATTTTTAAAATAATGAATATAATTAATTCATAAATTGGGCACTACTCGTTTCCTCGATTTGAACGAAGGATTACAAATAGATTGAATTTTCAAATAAACTACCAGAAAAGAAAAATAAATATCAGTAATATACTGGTAAGCTATCCATTAAAACATGCCAGGAATCGATTTATTTGCCCCGATTTGCACGATCAAGATTGATTGAGTTTATGGAAGCCTTACAATAAATGAACTTTACCAACAACTAAGGGGTCTGATTGGTCTATTTAAATTTTTGAACGTCTGTGAATTTGAATAGACCAATCAGACACATTGGATTCCGATGAAATTCGATTCACCGTTAAACGGTAAAGCTCCCATGAACTCAACTAATATTGATCGTAAAAATCTGGACAATAACTCGATTCGTGGCATGTTTGCATACTCAGGCTACTAGAATATTTTTGATAGTTTTATTTTCTATTTAGGATAGTATATTTGAAAATTCAATCTATTTGTAATCTTTCTTCGTTCAAATCGAGAAAACAAGTGACTATGAATTAATGAATAATAAGACGAAATTGTCACAACCACATTTATTAAAACTTCGAGAAACTAGTTTCGGTTGTTACACCATTATCAATCTCAATCAAACTGAAAACTGAAGTACAGAGAAGCCTTATATATACTGTGCATGGAATGACTATGAATTGACTATATTGGTTACTATTGAATATTCACACCTTCTTTCATTGATTGTAGAAGGTTGACTACACAATTTTATTATTTTTTGAAGGATGAAGCCCACGTGGGTCTGAAACGTGTACATTCTAGATGGGTTCCGAACCACCGGGAAGTGATTTTACAGCAGAGAACAGAGTATTTTTGCTGGCCATCCCAATCGGTCACACTTACAGAGAGGGACCAGGAGAACGTTGCTTATCTAATCTGACTGAACAAATACCTGCTACGGCTCATGGCTATCACTTCCCATAATATCCAATAGTATATGAAACATTACTAGTAAAATGAGCAGCTCGTCTTTGACATCAAATTTCAGGATTTAGATTTTGTTTGATTATTTATCAAAATTAGTCTCCTGGACCAGCCATTAATTATATTCAATAATATAAAAATATAGTAAAAACTATCAATCACTTTCCAATGTTTGATTCTCCCTATGACGTCATCAGATCTCTACTCTCTACTTACATTTTTTTACTTATTCATTATTTTTCTCAATCTAGATTTACTTACCTCTTTTAATTCATCTTATTATTAGAGAGGACTGATTCTACTTGAATTTTCATTTCAAGAGACAGTGTTATATTAACCAAGTGGATAGTCCTATTACCTGGGATTTCCACGGCTCAAAAGTACTTTTGAGGAAAAATTATTTTCCCGGATTTAAAGAAGGCTGCAGTACTCACGCGCCTGGAAATAATCTTTGACAAGGTTTTATCGCGCTTACCATGAACAGTCACAAGTACGAACAAAAAAACGGGTCTCCTATTTTCGTTTTATTCTTTTTTTGGAGCTGTTTCTTTCCCCTATTTGCACAACATTGGTTGCGTGCAGGTTTGACACTGATTACCAATGTAACTGCTCTACTTATGAGTAGTCCTTTGAGATAATTATGAACAGGAATAAAAACAAGAAAACAGCTGTTTCTCGCTGTAGACACACTTTAGCCAGGTTGCGTGAGGGGAATTAGCATAAGCCTACTGTCCATAATTTTGCACTGTTTATTAGATTAGTACGTGCACACTTATTTTATTGCCATTGTTAGAGGCTCTGGACTCCTACTACCAGATTTCATTCTATGAGTTTGGAACTGTAAAAGTTGAATTGGATTCATTGTTGAAAATCAAGAAATTCATACTGCAGAAATCAATAATAAAATAATAATAATAATAATAATAATAATAATAATAATAATAATAATAATAATAATAATAACAATCATAATAATCATAAAAGTAACAATAATAATAATAATAATAATAATAATTACTAGAAAGCTTAGAAAAAAAAGAAAGAAAAATTTTAAGGAAAATAGTAGGACCAGAATTTAAGAATAATGAAGTGCATTTGATCTCAAATGAAACTCTCTACCAGAAAATCGAGCAGCTTTCAGTCTCAATGAGAAAAAGAAGAATAAGTTTTTACGGCCACATATTTAGAATGAATGAAGATAGATTAACAAAACAAATATTTGACTTTTTTAAAAACAGGAAAACAAAGTGCAACTGGTTTAGACAAGTTGAACTTGATTTGAATGAATTGGATATCTCAGAAAATATAATTGGAAACAAAATAATTTTGAGAAAGTTGTTAAAAGATGAGAATAAAAGATTCCAAGAAAAACCTAAAACTAGAAGAAGAACAGTAGTCCGGAGGAACAGAGAAGGGCAACATCGGTGAGAATGCGGGAGTATTGGAGGAAGCGCAAGGAAGCATCCACAAAAAATGATTGATTCCACGTACCCTAAAGTGGGTGATTCGAAAAAAAAATAATAATAGTAACATAAAAATTCCTATGTGATAGATTCATTGTTGAAAATCAAGTAATTCACCCTTTAAAAACAATAATTTTATCTAAAATAAATCCTTGCGTGAGTATTGGATAGTTTTTAATGACGTTGCATTTCATCTAATGGGAACCCTTTTCCATTATTATATCAAAAATTTATTCTAATCTCTTGATTTAATATAAATCTTCATAGATTTCTTTGAGGCAATCCAATACCGTCATAGCAGAGCAACTTTTCATACACCTGAAAATTCACAATTTGGAAAGATTGAGTTAATTGAGTTGTCCAGTTTAAAGTTTGAACATCACCATGATGTTCTGTTTGAATAAATATTCCTATTTCAAGTGCAAATTTGTAACATTATCAATATTAATTATTTTGTTATTTTACACTATAATAATTGAAACTCGTAAAGTAGTAGGCTACTGTAGGTAGGCTCTAAAATGTCGAAAAAAATTCAAAATTATTTTCACTTTCATTGGACTATTTATTTGACAGTTCTAGTGCTTCGTTTTTAAAGTGAACATCTAAATTAATATCCATATTTTGGAAAGAATCGGGAATTGTACTTCAAAGTGAAATTTCCAGTTGAACTTGGTCATAGCCTAAAAATAGGATTTTTAATGAAAATTTTAATGGAAGCAGTAGTGGGTGTGCCTGTTGCATCTTTACTTGATTGTGTTTTGTAATAAAAAGATAAATAAATACTGTAGACATCAAGTCTCATTCATCATGTATAATGAATAAAATTAAAAATCTGTGATATTTTCCATGACGAAATACTTAATGAACAATCTAATATTAAAACTGACACTGTATTTCACTTTTAAATAATGTTTTACTCACATATATTGGAGATGCTTGAGGAATGCATTTCACTTCTGAAAAGAAGCTTTGTCAGCCTTCGTCAGGCTGACGAAGCTTCTTTTCAGAAGTGAAATGCATTCCTCAAGCATCTCCAATATATGTGAGTAAAACATTATTTAAAAGTGAAATACAGTGTCAGTTTTAGTATTAAAATTAAAAATCCAATAAAAAAATTCACTGATTTAAAAATACTACCATCGAGTTAGTTACTCTTGTGTTCATTTCCATGAGTAAAGGCAGTCGTATTTGCAGCTCCATCACTTCCTCTAAGTATTGACATACTGAGGAAACGGAAAATAGTAGATAGGCATAGGAAACAAGGGAGGAGAAATTGTGGTTAGACATGGGGAACAAGGAAAGAGGAGATCTTGAAGTGTGGCATTGAGATAGCAGGTTGTAGCAGATATGTGTGTCACATGGAAATTGAAAGTGTCACCGGTAGTGTTGTAAACAGTCACTTTGTTGTAACCATAGACGAAGTACTCGTCTTGAATTCAATGGTCTGTGGTTGTAACGCAAACCTACAGGAAATGCTCATGTATTCCCGTGTAGGTGCTCATAGTAAATACGCGTAAATTTACTTATTTCTAGTCATACCTTGACGTTTGTGAAATATTTCCTACCTGATATTTTAAAGTGGTTTCGGTTGAAAGCTCATGAAAAACACTTATTCGTTAAAACAAGAAGTGTTCTTGTATGAGGAGAGAAGTATGGAAATGTGCATAATGTCAATTGCCACAATGCTATGTTCAAGAATAAACAAAATATAATATAAATATCGTTTGTGCAGTTACGAGACCTTTAACGCGGGGAAAAATTAGAAACCCAGCGAATTTTTCGTGAAATGTTCGTAGGTATTTTCCATCTTATTGTAACTATGGTAATTTGTGTAGCTAGTAAAGATGTTTGGCTTAACAATTTCAAAAGTCCAAATTATATCATCTTTTTTCGGACAGTGATAGTGCTTTGCTTGAAATCAAAACAAAATTGATATTATTTATCTGTAAAAGACTCGTGAATTATTGTGCTTCAAGGAGAAATTTCAAGTGAAACAGCGACCTATAACCTAAGATTTTCATCCTAGTTTGAATTTTGTGAAAAGCAGTTTTGGGCAATAGCCTGTTGTATTCACATTGAATTTTTGTTAGTTGAATGAATAAATAAATAATAGGTGATCTAAATCCGAAAAGTTGACCTTCTATCCATGGTGCGTATGACGAAGTGCCACCAAAAACACCGAAATTGGTTCAACAAAAATCAACTTTATTAATTTAATTTTTTAGTTAAAAAGCTAAAGTAATTAAATGGGACGATAAGACCCTATAGATCTTTAAATTTTTAATTTCCGGCTATTTTCAGATTTTTCCAGTTTACGTCCTGAGCATCATGCGAGAAAACCAATTTTTGCCTTTCTTAGTACACTAATTTTACAAAAGAATGTTACCAAATTCATCCACATAGGCCCAATGTGTCTCATGTTTCACCTATGAGTAAATATTACGAAACACTTGAAAATTTGAGGTAACGACAAATTTTGATCTTTGTATCTTGAAAATTATCGATCTTACATTCATAACTCAAAATCCCTGGCGGCATAATTGGTCTCTGTACAGTTTGCTCCTCCCTGTTTGACCCACATAACAAGCATTACAATCCCCGCTCTTTAACTTATATAACTCACTCTTGTTCCAGATATCAATTATATTGATAAACTGGGCCAAACAGCGAGTAGCTTTTCATAAAGAATCAGTGAACATTTTTGAGGTTGGAGAAATCAAAATGGAGAGCTAAACTTCGCTGAGCTTCTGATTATTAATAACCCGGAATTCAAGGTTGAGAAAGATCTTTAAGTTTTGCATTTGTATGGAAAAACAGACTAGAAGTGTTATGTCTTAAATAGGTAATGAAATACTTCTGTATAATTCATCAACCATCTTGTATTGAAACTTATTACAGAATGACTTGTTATCAACAACATAAATTATAACTAATGCAAAATCATATGTATTCTAATCATCTGATATATGGCAATCCTCCCCCTCTAATTGAGTTGTCTTATCTGGTCGCAATGTCTTTTGAATACTTCATCTTCTGTCCTTACAAGGTATATAACTTTTCCAATATTTTTATCAATTATTCCTGACACCCATTTTTTTCCTGAACTGCTGGAGTAATTTTTTATCAACACCCTTTGACCTTTTTGGAAAACTCTTTTTGGTGCTTTATTTCCTTCCTGTGCTTGAAAACCTTGTTCGGTTAACAGATCTATCTCTGTTCTCACATTTCTCCCAAACATCAGAAAGTATGGAGATTCTCCAGTGGTTGAGCTACTTGTCTTCCTGAGTTGTTTCAAGATTATGTTTAGTTTGTCTTCAATTGATGTGTTATTATTACTTTCAGCATATTTTATATCAGCCCAATCTATTTTAACTTCTCGGAGCCATTCACGACCAAAAATCGGTTCTACGTTTTGTTTCAGAACGTACAGCTTACCATGAAAACTGAAATTCTTATATTTGCATTCAACAAAACAGATTCCTGCTGGTTTAATAATTTCCCCCGTGTAAGTTCTCATTTCAACAGCTGTCTTGAACAGGCGTTTATTTATATTAAGTTTTTGGAAATCGGTGTATGACAAAGAACTCAATGCTGCACCTGTATCAAGTTCCATGTTCAAACTCTTCCCTTCAATTTCAACTGTAACCATAAATTTATCAGTAATGGCCGGTGATGTTCCTACTTTATAAATTTCATGATTGTTATCGTCATTAACTTCCGTTTCAATCATATTTGATCTTGAATAGTCAGATTTTTCTGAAGGGTTTGTTTTGCTGTATGATAAGCATACAGCAGCAACGTGTCCTACCTTGTTACATTTCTTGCAAAATTCATTAATAAATTTACAAGTTTTTGCTATGTGTCGGTTACTCCCGCATCTGTAACATTTACCTTTTAGATCTTTGAAGGTAAATGGCTCTTTTCTTATATTTTTATATTGATCATTAACTTTGGTTACCTTGGATTGTTCATTTACGTAATTAATGTCATTTCGTGAATTTTCGGTAAAGTTGGCATGTTTGGGTTTTATTGTACAACTTTCCAATCTTGATTGTTCCATTAATACAGCCGTCTCTACAATTTCCTTGAACGACTGATTCTTATCCTTCTCTTGCAGCAATCTCAATCTAACCTCATTGTCCCTCAAGCCTCTAATAAATTGCATCTTCAAGAGCATTTCGTTTACTGAGTGCTCACAGTTGTAGCACTTGAAGTTACAATTTATTGTTAGACGTTTTAACTCTTGTGCGTAAGCTGCAATATTTTCATCCATATCTTGTGTTTTACTTATAAATTTGTGTTGACTAGCAACCGTACTTGGAGCTGGATTCAAACTGTTTTCCAATATATCCGAGATTTCTTCATATGACTTGTCACCTGGTCGTTCAGGAGCAATTAAATCACATAACTTTTGATGTAAGTCTGGGGTAAGTGTGCTAATAAACAGCTGAACTTTGATTTTCAAATTGCTAATTTTTCTTAATTCTACAAAATTCTCGAATCTTAATAAAAAATTTCTGAATGTTTTATTTTCGGAATAAGGTGTAAAACTTACGTTAGTTGTCGATGTTTCTGTGCTTTTCAACTCTCTTACTTCTGCTGCTGGTCTTACTGTATTATTTTTGTTAATCTGTTGTGTTATTAGTTCCTCCAATTTTGTTCGTGTCTTCATGTATTCACTATCTATTTGCCATCTGTACTCCATTTCAGTTTCTAGCTCCTCTTCTTTTGTGTGCGAGTCTATTTCTTCTTGGACCTTGTTGTAGTTATTCCAATACAATTCAAGTGTATTTACCTTCACCTTGATTGCTGCTACTGTTAGATCTTCATCGAACCATTTCTTTGTTCGTGTGATTTGGCCTTTAAGCACAGCTCTACTCTTCATTAGTTTCTCCATTTCTTTTTCGTCCATTTTAATCCTCGTCGCCAATTGTTATGTCTTAAATAGGTAATGAAATACTTCTGTATAATTCATCAACCATCTTGTATTGAAACTTATTACAGAATGACTTGTTATCAACAACATAAATTATAACTAATGCAAAATCATATGTATTCTAATCATCTGATATATGGCAAGCAGCTTTGGAAATTACTAGACTGACAAAAAACAATCCTGCTAATAGTTTGAATGATAAAATCTATTTTCAACTAATTTAACACTTCCAACCTCGCTCTTTGATAGAATATGTAAAATGACAAGACTTGTATCGGTAGATTTTTCGTTTGTTGAACTTCATTGAGCTATTGACCTTCAAGTTGTTCTATTGTTGAAATGTGTCTGGTCGATCGGACACCTGGTTTCTACTTTCTTTCCATTGCTGTTCCATATTGGTAGAATACTTCTTGTTAATAATGGGCGGGTCTAGTATCAACCAATGACAGGCCTCCAACGTGAAGAGCGATCAATGAGAGACTCCCAGTCTATGAAACAATCGTATTAGTCTAAGAAGGTTATTATATTAAGCAGGTATTATATTTTTGTATTTCTAGTTTTACCGATAGAGATATTGACAATGACGTAACTGTCGAGACTATAGTATCTCGAACGTTAATTAATCTGGTGGTTGTAGCGACATCTGTATTATTCTTTTTGTTAATATTATATTTGTTTATATCATATTGGATTCTTTAACAATAATTATTGTACACCAAAATGCAGGTATTTAAACCTCTATTAATTTATATTATTTGTATTATCAAGAAAGGCAGTGAATTTTTATCCTGACTTCTCATCTGTGAATAGGTAGTTTGTCCACCTACAAGATTTTGAGTTTTGATTTTCAGGTCTCTAAAACAGGTATAAACAACTAATGTACTGTATAACAACTACAGTATAAAATTACATAATCAAGGCAGGACCCTCTAACTCTTGGCGGCCTGTGTAGTGATCGGTAGGTCCAAGTTTTCCGCCAAAGTTCATCCGTTAATTTAGCATTGACTTAATGCTGGCTATCTTGTTGAAAATTGAACGATTTAAAGCAAAATTTATAGGTGTACATCACTTTGTTCTGTGTGTGAAATTTTTAGACCCCTCCAATAGAAAAAATAATAATTGTAAATTTAATTGAAACACAATAGAAATGATAAACTGCAAGTCGGATTCGAATATCTATCTACATAAGCAACCACTGAATATTGATACTATTTGTAGAACTCTTCACATTGTAGTACTCTGTGTACATTCTTCTGAGGAGATTCGGTTCAGCTTAACAATACCCACACTTCAATTAGTGAATAAAACCTTAACTAACCCTTTCACTTCTCTCACCCTGTTAGAATAAGTGATTTACCACAAGTAGTACCCGGAAAATTGAGTCATAGAAATAAATTATAATGAAGTGGCTTTCTTATTCGTCGTATCTTATTATAAGTGGCGAGTGTTTTGGGGAACTGCACGCCACTCTTATTAATTGAACGAAATAATCGCACAAAACAAGGAGAGAACTTGGTTCTCTAAACTGGATTGCGTGATGGGCACAAGTATGTCAGCAGAAGAGACCGTTACAAAGGGGAAGATTGTCTCTTCAAAGTAGTAGAAAGAGAAAAATGAATAGGAGAGTGCTTGAATTACTGATTCATAGTTTAACTTGCAGCGTCGAGCGTATTATGCGTGCATATTCGTTGGTAAAGTCTACTACGGATATAAATATTCATTCAAGCGCCTTTGAAAGGATGAATTATTTATAACTACAAAAATGCTTAGCCGTATTTGATCTGCACTTTCTTTCGGGGGAAGTTCTTGTACTTCACCACTCATTCTTCCACTTTTTGTTCATCTCATTCATCATGTCTCTCTCCTCTTCACTGTTTCTCACTCACTCTCTACTTCTCTTGCTCCTCTATTCTGAGTAGTCGTAGTTCTAACCCTCGCATTGGACTCACACACAGATTTCTGAGGTCGAGAGCGTTGTAACCTCAGCAGCCGCCTTCTACGATTTGTCGAGTCCTCATTCTAGGTCAGATGTAATCTGAGACCAGCCACTAACCCCTCTGAAGTGTTTTTCTCGCTCTCTATGCAAATGCAAGCGGCAGAGGTAAACGAATATCAACAATTACCGCTAGTGAGATGTGCTGATAAGAATAAAAGGATTTTGAGTAGGCTGTGTGTACTAAACAGCTTCAGGTTTATAATGTCTGGTGAGCAAAAGCGTTCGTTCCTTACGTATGTTTTGTTTCCAATAGAATCTCGAACAAATGTGATTATATATTTTTTTTAAATTAAGTATGTCCAGTGTCACATTATGGTAATTAAATACCACCAAGGTAGCTCAATGTTTGAGCATAACACATTCAAAGGAATAAACGGAGGATCAACTGAATGCTACACACACACTTGCACAGAATGGAAATAATGTAACTTTTTATTACAATGAGATAAAATGGAACATAACGCAGAAATTGATCATATTTGATAACAATAATTGATGTAATAAGGATACAACAATTATTGATATAATTGTTGTAGCATTGAGAATATTCTCTTTGTAAAACTTATATTACTTATAGTTGTGTAACAATTATGTTCTATTACAGTAAAATAGATTATTGTATTAAAATTTTCAAATTCAATTATTTTTAATCATAATTCAATATACAATTCTATATAGTTCAATACATACAAATTATAATTTTCAAGTTCTATATTTAATATGACTAAAATACCATGAATTTGAAGATACCAAAAATGCTTTTAAAAAATGTCATTTAGAGAATACAAATCTCAGGCACAAATATTGATACAAAAATATTCTTTACAATTTATCAAGACAAATTCCACTTCCTAATCAGAAGATTTAGTCGAAATGCAAACGGTATGAAGTAAGTTTAACGGTATACCTCTGTAAATTTTCCTAGAATAATCCATTTATTATGACCACGCTCGAGAGTTTGTAGATTATCAAGTAGAGACATGAATTATACATCTATCAAATGTTTGCAGATTATTGAGTAGATACATGAATAATATTTGATGATTTTTACCACACAGTGTACGGTAAATATAATTATAATTATTATAAGTCTGTTAATTGTTTGTAGATTGATGCATACGTATATTGAGGCACTCGCTCTCAAACCATAGTACTGGCCCTTGCAGCATTGCAAGAAGCAAGTTTAAGACAATTTGGTGTTAGTTGAAAAATTGTTGGCCACAGTGAAGTTGATTCAAAAGTCATGCTTAAATCCCAAATCAGGCAGTTGACAAACATTGCCCAAATTGAGTTGACAAAAGAAAACTGTACAACATTAGTACGGACTACTTCAATACATACATTCAATACTACATTTCAATAGCGGTACTTTCCTGTTCCTCTCGGTTGACCTTGACTGCATTTCAGTGAGCTTAAATTTATTAATTTATTTAATTCTAGCCTACTTGTGTATTTTTCTTGTTTGTTGCTTTCTAAAAATTCACGGTTATTTGGTTCTTGTTTTGACTCTTATTTTTGCTTGTTGTTCCACCCACCAGTGGGCGGGTCTTGTTTTGGCCTTCAACCAATCACAGGCCTTCAATGAAGGTTAGCCTATTGAAGGTACTTTCTCCCCCAGCCAATAGTATAGTTCCCTGTTTAGTATATATTAAGCTACTCTGTACTCTAGTTGTAGTTTGTTTGACATTGATCAACCAAAACTAGTATCTCACTATTTTTAATAATTGTGGTTGTGTCAACTTCATGTCTTATTATTCATTATGGATATCTTCCACAAGTATCACCTTCGCCACTGTAAAGAAAGTTAAAAAGCCTAGTTAGTTTGGGAAATGAGTTTGATACAAAAAGAAGATAACTTAAGAAAAATATAAAAAAATCAAAGAATAAGTATAACAATAGAAAACAAAGAAAAATAATGCGGTATTGAGAAGTGATAGCCGTGAGGCGTAGCAGGTATCTGTTCAATCAGATAGAGATAAGCTGCGTTCTCGTAGGTCCTGTTTGTAACGGTGACCGATAAGATTGGCCAGCAAAAAAGACAACGTTCTTTGCTGTGAAATCACTTCCCGGTGGTTCGGAACCCACCTAAAACTGTAGGTTTAACTCATCAATCACCATCATCCAATTCATTACCCATGCACAAATCTCAGCTCAGACCAATGTGGGCTTCATCCAAAAAAAAACATTGTCATAAAACTTCAAAAACTGGAAGGAAATGCTACGATTTCTGTACCATTGACCATATGACCATTGGTAACACAGTTGAAGATGAGTTATGTTATGCAAATTCAGATTGCTATGATTTAAAAAAATTAAAAACTGAAGGAAATGCTACGATTTTAGTGCCATTGACCGTTTAGCCATTGGTAACACTTGAAGATGAGGTAGATTGTGCAAATTCAGTTTCAAATCGTCTGCCTGATTACATGTATCGAACCGTTGATGCTTGTGGTACACAGCTTCAACATAGCATACGCACCCACATTCACCGACACTCCTGTTCCATTCGTCATTAACAGCGGCCATGATGGTTAGGCCAGAGGTTAGAGGTCGTGAATGGTGACATTGCCACTAAATCACAGGTACGCCTAGCTTAGCCTGCTCTCATCCCCCCCCCCTCTAACCGCTACACAATGTCAAATTCACAACATGCTCCATCTCTTCCTCCTAAAACTGCATTCTCTCATCCTACTCTTCCTTCTTCTCATCCTTCTTCATCTTCTCCTACTACTTCTCCTCTTTCTCCTCATCCTCCTACTCTTCCGCCTCCTACCACTCCTCCTCCTCCTTATCTTCCTTATCATCCGTCTCCTACTTCTCCTTCTTTTTGTCCTTCTTCTTTTTGTCCTTCTCCTCCTCTTCCTAT
The DNA here is from genome assembly GCA_948455865.1 of Conomelus anceps. Classification (NCBI taxonomy): domain Eukaryota; kingdom Metazoa; phylum Arthropoda; class Insecta; order Hemiptera; family Delphacidae; genus Conomelus; species Conomelus anceps. The sequence goes on along the minus strand of OX418225.1, from coordinate 39,297,977 downwards.
TCTTCTCCCTCTTCCTCCTCCTCTTCTCTCTCTTCTTCCTCCTCTTCTCCCTCTTCCTCCCTCTCTTCTCAGAGACGGATGACTGAAATAATAAAGGCAGTCAATCAAATCAAATCTTCTCCCTCGACTTCTTCTTCCTCCTCCTCGACTCCTTCTTCCTCCTCCTTGACTCCTTCTAACTCCTCCTCTTCTCACTCTTACGCCTTTTCTCCATCTTCATCATCTTCCTCATCCTCATCATCATCATCCTCCTCCTCTTTCTTTTATCCTCATTCTCCTCTTTTTTCTTCTCCTCCTTCTTCTTCTATTCCTCTTCCTCCTCCTTCTCTTATTTCTTATCCTCCTTCTCTTCCTCCTCCTCATCTTCCCTCCATCATCCTTACCGTCATCCTCCACCACTTCTTTCTGTTCGCTTCCTTCCATCCTTATCTTTTCATAGAAAGTGATAGAGCACCAGACAATATATTCGACCAATCTGTTTTAATCTTTTTCTAAACCCCATAATCAACGCTGCACTTCACTCTTACTGTACTTCATTCTTACCGTGTAAACAGTGATCGACCATTAGGATTTGAAATGACTGATGGGATATTGTTTGAAGATGAGTGAATTGCTGGAAGACGTCTGTCTCTCACCTTCCTCCTTATATGCGAACAAAGAATTACCTTCAGTTTTTCCTTACAAACCAATATTACTCAACAATACTTTTCCAATGTTTATATTTCTTCCAATGTTACCTGGCATAAGGTTATCTCATTTTCAACCAAAATAAGATTAGAAATATCAGGGAAAATCCAAAAAAAAATTTCATTGTGGAAGGGGGGGAGGGGTGGTTAATTTACTGATATCAACCTGGAATTGGATTTACACCTGGTTGTCGTTGCATCTCGAATACAAAAATAAACTTCTCTGGACATACTATGAAGTAATACTTATACTATAAGCTTTCTTAAACAATTATTATCATGAAATTCAGTGTCATTCCAATTTAGTCTTCATACATTATTATATTACATACGATTAAAGTATACGTACATGATTATACATAATAGGAGTTAGAGCACAATAACAGGAAAATAGCACATATAAATAGAACACATCCAATATATAAAAGAGGATCCATTTTTGTCTATGGCTCTATCTTTTCTCCCTCACTCTTTCTCTCTCTCTAGTATAATCTATTCTCTCTCATTCGAGAAGTTTTTAAGTAGCTACAGAACATTATTTGTTGGTTTATATCAATTTTTTATGGATTATCTGAATAAGTGTAATATTTAGGTTATATGTATTCCAAATTCATAAGCTAGAACAAGTAATCTATATAAATAAAATTAGAGTTTTGTCTGTACATTTATCAGAATTGTATATTTTTTGGTTATTTTTACGTTTTATACATTAAATAAGCCGAAAATAGTCTTATCTCACTTTCTGTCTGTCTATCTGTCTGTCTGTCTGTCACAACCCTAAGGCATTTTACGCGGCCTTCTCCTCAAAAACGAGAGCATCGATCGGGATTTTAGTTATTGAATAGTATTGAAAACATTATTGACAATGTCTTTAGCTATAAAAAACTAAATTAACTTTTTTTAACAGAATAATAAACGTTTAAAAACCAAGTATTGTGCGATTTTGGATACATTTCTTCCAAGTTTTATTACCACATAAGAATAAGAACAAATCACGTAATTTATCATGATATATCAATCAGCTGTTCTCGAATATAAATGGTGGGCCCTTCGCGGCGTTATTTACGCTGTCTGCAGACTTGTGTAGTCGGAGCATTGCAGTATTTTAGGAAACATATGTCTGGTGAATCAAAGCTCATCTTATGTTTTATCAATTATTTCTTTGTTAAAAAAAAACAAAATTTTCTAATTTCAATAATTTATCAAAACAAAAATTAACATTTTAGGAAGGTGCGGTTTGTGCTAGGCTCTTGGGAATTCGCCAGGTAGCACTATTATTACAACATAAGAACAACAACAAATCACGTAATTTATGATGATATATCAATCAGCTGTTCTCAAATATTCTCTCTGATAACTGTCACTGAATTGTTTACGTCCTAAGTTGTTAACTAAGCTGCTAACAACTTCATGATCGTTGCTATCAAAAAAGCCGAAACATATTTAGTCGTATTTCTAAACATAATCCGTACGAAGGACGGGTAGCTGCTAGTATTACCTAAGATTAAGTTAAGAATGGACGAATTTTGTCTAGACTTCGCCATTTTATGTAAATACGTCACTAGGATTTTATTTAGTTAAATTAATATCATTGTCTGTACATTTGCTACCTATGGGACGGGTAATAATGCTATTTTAAACACATTTAAGAAATGTTGTAAATTTACATAAATAAAGTGTTCTAATCTAATCTGTATCGAAGTTCTCAGTTTTGTGCAATACCTTTGTACAAATGTATTACAATATCTTTATTTTTATAACAAAATGGAGAGTAAATACAGTTGTAGAAGAGTTTCGTACAATGGAGACACAAAATAAGATGTGCTCCGATATCAATTCATCACGAAGAAGTGTCTAGGACTGGAAGTACAATGTCTGAGTTTGGAAGAGGAAGAAAATTCAGATGAGTGGGATAAGAAAAGATCCGAGCCGGCTTCGTAAAGTCGAGTGATTTTGCATAAAACTTTGTGACAGGTCTGGGAGAGCTCTGATCCCCCAGAAGCTGAACTCTTAGCAGCTCATTCAGTTACTCGTAAACCGAATTATCCCCGACACCGGAACATAAAATCTCCTGCGTTATCTGTTCAGGCAACTCTGGTGTAACGTATCCGGTAACGGATTGGGAGAAAGATCGCGAAAGTGAGAGAGAGTGAGTGAGAAGTAGGACTCGGGAGTATTATCGCGAGGAAGGGAATCGAAAGTATGGAACAAATATAAATAAAGGGGAAAAGGAAAGGCCAATCGTTTCCACAGTGGGAATAGCTTTTGCGAAAGCAGTGACCAGGATTGCAGGCCACTTAACGATGGCTCTAATATTCCCAAGTGAATGGAATTATAATGGTAGGCCTTGCTAGGCGTAACTTCAAGAGTCTTTCTATTGAATGAATCGGGGAGGTTGGTGCAGTTGAGCGCCATCTTCTGGTGTAACGGGATGATTTAAATCCGTAACCATTATTATCGGGGAACTCGTCTCATTTATTTCCTAAATTTTTAAGTATAATTATTTTTTAAATTTTTCTCGGAGGATGAAGCCCAAATAAGTTTGAGACCTGTGCGTGCGTGATGAATTGGATGATGGAAATTGATGAGTTGGACCCACAGTTTTAGGTGCGTTCCGAACCACCAGGAAGTGATTTAACAGGAGAGAACAGTCTTTTTCCTAGCCAATCCAATCGGTCACCGTTACAAAGATGACCCAGGAGTTTCATAGCTTATCTCTGATTGAACAGATACCTGCTACGGCACTCGGCTATTAGCATTCAAATATCGAGTACATTCAAGTAAGTAATTTGTGTAAATAAAGTTCGAGTGTTACGTTCAAGTGTTGCCAGCATTATTTTAGTAACAATATAATGCTTGCAAATTCATAAACAGTTCAATAGTGTCTACGTTACAGTACTATCTTACCATCTTATGGTAATATTAATAGTACTGTAATGTTGACACTATTGAACTGTTTATGAATTTATTCTAACTGTTAAGTAATTACCTGTTTCATCTGAAAATAAATAACATAAATTTATATTTTTTAAGTTGATGTTAAACTGATAGAAATTGATCATTATTTATTTTGTTATTGTAAACGTAATGAGAAATAAAGAATTTTTTGAGATTGATTCCTGTTTGCTAGTGTTCAGGTAAACATGTTTTAGTGTTGGATTACATTCAAATAATATCTTGACCTCACCGTAATAAATCCGGATGTAGCTCATGAGGTTATGCTGAACCTTATATAGAGGTCAACTTGTGAGATCATTAGGGCAAGCATTATATTGTTACTAAAATAATGCTGGCAACACTTGAACGCAACACTCGAACTTTATTTACACAAATTACTTACAACACGCCAGTCAACCTGTGAGATTATTAGGGTTAGCATTATATTGTTACGGACTCTATCACTAAAATAATGCTGGCCACACTTGAAAGTAACACTGCAACTTTATTTACACAAATTACTTACTTTCTTATAAGGTTTTTTGAAAGACGCAGTAAATGTATCAACAATTAATTAAGAGCTTATTAAAAATGGTTGATAGAAATTAATTACATTGATTGTGAAGTATTGTACAACACTAAAAACTTTTATTCAGTAATGTTCTTGTTAATAGTTCAAATGATTATTTTTTCCAATCAGGTTGTAGACTGAACTTAAGATTAGACTGGGTAAATTTATGTTTAGTTCAGTCGTGGTAGTAAAATTAGTATTTGTAGTGGTTAGCATTACATATTAGTAGAGACTAACGTATTCGTGGTGGTAGTAATTAATTATTGAAGTAGGCCTACTGAATTCAGCACTATATTCATAGTCTGTGTTGGATTTCTAGACTGTTCACCCCGATACATATTTTATATAGTGGGGTGATCATAGTTATCAATATTACCTAATATAGAAACTAAAAAAATGTATTCTCAATTTGTTTTTGTTTCTATTTGGTTCAATTTGGCAATTGCAATTTGCTCAGAGAAATTTTATAAATTATATAATCTTCAGTGAATTAGGTTGAATCTGAACTGTTGTGAATTTAACTCATTAGTCGTAATACTATAGTGGTTTACATGGCTAATGAGCTCTGTCCGGCGTGGTTATCCAATCGAAATGATCGCCATTGTTGCCAGATTGTGCAAATACACGGTGACCCAAAACATCTCATTCCCGTCTGGACAGTTGCAGTGTTCATTCTCTTCATATGAACACGTGAATAAAAACTTTGCCGCGCACATCTGTCCATCAATATGATAGTAAGTTTACATTACTGCTGGCAACGTTGCTCACAAATGCCCTGAAAGTAGCTGGAAACCGTGTTTGAGCCCATTACTAAGCAGCCGTGAAAACCGCTATTTATAGATACAACTAACTCACATAACTAAAAAGAATTACAATCTATAAAGTTTCGATAACACGGGACGAGTTTAGTAGCTGAGCGAGTAGCGAGTAGAAACGTTACAGGCTGACCGTGCTTCAGCAGGTTCGGCAGGCCGAGCCGAATTATAGAATTACCGGAACTTTCAGAATTACCTGATACTATGAAATTTAAAAGACAAAAATAGTTTTAAGATGCCAAATTAAATTTGGAGTTCAAATGTATTCAGTAAACTTTCTTCAAAACAGAAAATAATGTCTCATGTGAGGAGGTTGGCAGCCTACGCTGATAAATTTATTTTTCATGAATGTCGGCTTTGGTCACAATAACATTGTATTTTAGAGTTGTTTTTCATTGTATTTTGTAGAGTTGTATTCTAGAGTTGACTACTCTGCAAGAAGAATTTGAGAAATATAGACGGGCTTTTTCTTTCTTCGTAGACAGTAGATTGTCGGCTTCTTCGCTAGCGGACACGTTTACACGGGGCGAGTTCACACCCAGATTGTAGCGAGTAACAAGTAGCGCTGCCCTGCGGAATCGTAGATAAGCAAAAAATACATTAAACAATACTCGAATTGGGGTCTCTGGTGGGCGATACTCGGCCTGTATCTACTCTGCACTTGCTGAGCTATTAAACTCGCCCCGTGTTATTGAGGCTTAAGTGAACATTTAATGAGACTTTTCAGTAAAAATCTATATTTTTTTTGAGGAGGGAAAACCTTCTTAGGGCATCAGGTGACAGCAATTATCTGTTAGTGTGAAATTTGTACCTCACTAAAAAAAAAACTATCTTTCTCTGATCGGAACCGCTATTTGTACTACTTCAATCTGAGAAGGTATACTTCAGCAACATCTTGTTGCCGTCCTTGCCTTATGCTGATATTTCCTCTGCCTTACATGAGACATTCTTCCTAACGTGTAACCTGCAATACACTTATTGCAAATTAGGTGACAGCCAGCCAAGTCTTGTGACTCTGAAGCATTTCTGGGACAACAGACGAAACTCGGTCGGCCTGTAACGTTTCTACTCAGTATTTATTTAGTTATTAGATTCCTCTCGTGTTATCGAGGCCTGAGTAAACATTTAATAAGAATTTTCAGTAAAAATATATGTAGGCCTTTAATAAAACTAGATTTTTTTTTTTTTTTTGTAGATTACGTCTTGGAGACTCCTGTTAAGGAGTATAAGACAAGTCAGATCAACAATAATTTTTCACTAATTACTGTATCAATTAGTTGAGGTGAGGCTTAATTTTGATGTGAAACCCTCTTGTACACTTTAAAAAGCTTTATCAACTAAATATTTTTCAATTGATTTTTAAATATTTCTAAGAAGCTATAATTTTATATCTATATTTTCATCCATATTTCTATTTCTATATTTCTAGATATATATCTATATTTCTATATTTTCAAGAATTTTTAAAAACTGCGGTAGCTTGCTGTAGAGTTTCCTACCAATATAACTAGGTTTTTGTTTGAATGAGCTACTATTGTGACTCACCAAGTGATAATCTCCTCGGCTTCTTGTATTATAATCGTGTACGTCAAGATTCTGGTTAATATCATTCGTTTACCTAATGGATTGCTACTACTCATAGAATCAACAGGATATAGGCAATCAAATTTGGTCAAAATGTCAATTGCAAGGCTAAGTGGTGGTCGATTGGGAAAGGGAAGCCCCAACAAACAGTGGAGGTTTGAAGGGTAACCGGTGGTTAGCCGTGGCCGGAACGGGTTTGATCTAGGCGCTTTCCTCGGCGGCAGATGCGAGTGGGTTTCACGTGTGTGCATAACTCAGCCAAGACGGACGGCTAAGAATTCGGCAACCGGCCGTCAGACAGGCAGCAGCCAACATTCCTCAACTGCAAGGTATTCGTACTTTGCAATGGAATCATCCCTTGATGGTTTCGGTGGAATAGGGGTAGTGCGAGTTACCCCTATATCGGGATACCCAATGTGCATGCCATGGCGTTTGCCGTGTGGTGAAGGGGTGTTGTGGGGAGAGTGTAGTGGGAGGTGGAGTTGTTGAGTATGGGAGTCTACAGCAGCATCAGTACGGCTTTAATCATGAACTGACTGACGACTGATGCAGCTTTGCATCCCCGCAGATCCTGGAACTTCCCCTTTCCACGTTTCCAGAAGCTCACTTCACAACCTATTCCAAATAGCAGTGTACGAAAGTTCTGTACCCAGCTATACAAATTTGAAAGGACTCTTCGTCTAGTCGGAGAGAGAAAGAAGAATAGGTAGATGTTGTATTGTACTGTGCTATAAGTCTTAATTTTTACTGTTAATTGTTACAAGGCTTAGCAATCTAAGGCTAGTAACCCGTAGATTAGAAAATGTAAAGTGTATCAAATTAAATCAAAAACATAATCACAAAGTCCTCATAGTTGAATTTAATAAATACAGAATATATTATATAAATAATTCACCTTGAGAAACCCCTTTATAAATACTATAAATACTGTGTGTTGGGGTAAATATGTAAATAGAAATTAAGTATCATACAAATAGTGAGAGTGTGTGAGTCTGTGTGTTTGTGAGAGAGAGCTAGTAATAGGGAATGAGAGAGGAAGAGAGAACGTGTGTGCGTGTATGTGTGAGAGAGAGATTGAGGGATAGGGCACGAGAGAGGAAGAGAAGCAATAATTTTTTAAAAATAATTTTCATATAACGCACCAAAACCAGACAACAAACTTAAATTAATTAATATAAATCTAATAAGTCCATTAACAAATAAATGAAAACTGATTTATTGTTAATATTTTTATAACTGAAATTTTTTGTTCATTTTCGTTAGTGTGTGTGTGCGAGTGTGTGTGAGAGAGAGAGAGAGAGAGTGAGTGACGAAGCGAGAAAGAGTAAAACTAAATATATAAAAAGCGATTATGATGGTGTGATGGCAGTGATTTTAAGATAGAAGAATACAAGAATAAAACACTGCTGTTAGATGTTGACAATTCCACTTCTTTATTATTACAGCACTGGACCGCGGTTTCGTGGCTTAACATTTTCAACAGTACTTTTGAAGTACTGTTGAAAATGTGACTGGTGAAGCCACGAAACTGCGGTCCAGTGCTGTAATAATAAAGAAGTGGAATTGACAACATCTAACAGTGTTTTATTCTTTTATTATGGAGTTGCACAACATCCACAGAAATTCTACAAATAAGTAGAAGAATATGACTTTGGTAGAGAACCTCCTCTTTAGTTATACGGAATGCTCTAGAAACCGAGAGTGACAACTTTCACTATGCATCATGATGTTGTCACGCATGCAATTCGCGTGTTTAACATGCAATCGGAATTATGCGCTTGTTATTGCAGGCCTTTTGTTGCCCTTGAATAGGTTAGACGCATTGAACAATGTCATGAGCCAACTCAATTATAGATGAGGTTTTTCTGCCTTCAATATATTATGAGCACACTGATTGTGATTGAATAGATTAACGACTTCATGATTTTCTTTATAAAATTATGATCTTACTTGCTATGAGAAGAGGGGTTTAGTGGTGGATGATTCATACATTTTCTGAACAATCACGTCTTGTACTCATAAAATAATGATTGAGTTCCAATATTTTCAGTGGTTCGGAACTCACTAAAAACAGTAGGTTCACCATGTTCCCCATATCGTGACTCAAAAGGCGCGGTGTAACTTGATGGTCTCGCCATCAATAAAAGCCATCTTATCAACATCTAATCGTTAAGATTAAAATAAATTTGTCATTCTATTCATATGATATGACAATCGTATCACATTGTACAGATTTAATCCAAGATTAACAAAAAATAATAATATTATTTACAATTTGTCCCTCCAATGTTCAAATCTCAATATTCCAACTTCATAACGGCCGTGTAGGCATTGAACCATGGTATGTGATTACACAATTTAGACGTGATTATTGAGAATTGATGAGTGTCAGTCAAATTTCAACGTTGAAGCCATGTCACGTCGTCAAGTCACAATTTAAATACTATTTCTGCAAGGCTAACTTGAAAATGGCTTGTTCAAATTTCAAGGTTAAAGCCATGTCAAGTCACAATTCAAATACCATTTCTGCAAGGCTAACTTGAAAATGGCTTGTTTCTCCAAAACGGGAGAGATTCAAATGCATTTTTTCCGCGCTTTTTCTAAAATTGCCTGAAAATAATATTATTTTCTCCATCGAAGATTTCTATTGATAATTGATTTCTTCATCATTTTATCTATATCTATTTTGGACTGAATACTTAAACAGTAGAACAACATTATACATATCAGGAAACAGAAAGCCGTGAGCTGTAGCAGGTTTTTCTTCATTCAGATCAAAACTACGAGATAAGCTACGAACTCTTGGGCCCTCTTTGTAATAGACAATTTCGTCTTTGTATGGGTAACCGATTTGTTTGGCCAGCAAAAAAGACTGTGTTCTCTGCTGTAAAATCATTTCCCGGTGGTTCGGAATCCACTTGAAACTGAAGGTCAAACTCATCAATCACCATCATTACTGTAGTATTTATATAACTTGGCAGCGTGTAGAAGATGGGAGGACTTGCTAGATCTAAACCCAACTGCTGCCAAGTTATATGAAAACTACAGTACACTGGTCTCACCCATGAACTGGTGAGCTATAAGAGCTTCATCTTCAAAATTGTACCTGCAATATGAACAGTAGGGTAGGTTTAAAAGTAGTAGTTGTTAAACTCTCCACCTAACTCTTATCCCAAGTTTGTACCTGTTGAATACACACAGGACGCATGTGGAAACACGACTACATGTTCGTTCAAGTGTGGCAATGTAGCATAGAGGCGCCTCAAATATTATCTTGTGGGTTGTTCAATGCTAGTGTCTATTGCACGACTTCACACGGGCCGATCGCGTTTCAGTTGCAAGATCGATTCACGAACAGTGCTTCAACTTCCTTCCGGTCGAGTGGTGTAAATTTGGTCAGGAGCGGTAGCAGAGCGTAAAAAGCCTTTGAATGATTTCGTGGTAGTTGAAGAAGGGGAAAGAAACCAACAACCTGTTAGTTCTAGCTCAGATTGAGGAGTATCAATTTTTAATTTTCTGTCGTTCTAGTTTTCTAGATGTGGGAAACTGGATTCAATACAGCTGAAACTAGCCTGATTTTTCATGGAAGTAATAATATACTACTCTACTATTCTGGGGCCAAAAAACTTGCTTCCTATTCAAGCATGATACTGCTGATTCGGGTCTCAACCATTACTATAATGCTCATAATAATGTTAGTAACAACGAATTTTTGATAGGCGTTATTACGTTTTTATCTGTAGTAATGAAGGTGATATTGTGGAATCCATAATGAATAATAAGACGAAATTGTCACAGCCACATTTATTGAATATTTATTAATATTATTAATGATAATAATATTTATTAAATGTGGTTGTGACAATTTCGTGTTATTATGCATTATTATATTATCATTCTATTAACACTGACTATTTACTTATTTATCAATTCAGGCAAAATACAAATTATCAGGTGGCTGTGACAACAGGTTTTCAGCTCAGCACAGCTTCTGTTACCAAAATACAATAAACTACGCCTTCTATTGCCAAATTTTAACAAAAGTTTAAGATTTTGAAATTACAATGAAATTTGAATCTTCATTGCAATCATTGTGGAATACGTTCGTTTGAAACAAGACGAGTTACAAAAAATCTACTAGTTTACTAGTTACAAAAACTCATTTCATACAGTGTGTTATCTTACTTTACTTACTTACTTACTTACTTTTTACTTCTGTTGTCTTCGCCGCAGTCCGATGACTGGGGAATCGTCCTGTTTCCCCGTCAGTGGGGTTCTCTGGACTCTCTGAAGAGATTATCAAGGTGATTAATAATAATAAAAAGATATGATAAGCAAAGGATTGAAATAATTTAATCAATAAACTGGTTACTTCCGAGGAATGGAAAATAAGTAATTGATGTGTATCCGAATCAAGTTAGGCCTAAAAATGTTCGGTTTGAATCATATTTTTGAAAATTTCTTCATAATTAGTTGTTTTCCATGTTTCTAACTTTTTGCTGTACAATAGAAGTTTAATTCTTGGATTTTTTGTTGCATAACGATCTGCGTTGTTAATATTAACTTTGTTATAAATGTTATATTTGTTGTAAATTTAACGACTTGCAGTCAGTTTTATGTTGTGAATATACATAAAATACACTCACATTCGGCCGAACGTTTTCGAGTATGTGAGTATAATTTATGTATATTCACAATATAGAACTGACTGAAAGTCGTTAAATTTACAACAAAACGTTGTAAGTTTACAACAAAGAAGTTTAATATTACAGATACAAATGTTAATAAAATAAATTTGTAAATAACTATACAACAGACACCGGGACTGACGGAGTGGGCTGACGTTCTACCCAACCTACACTCTGTGACTTTCATTTTCTTTTTCCTTTCACTTATTTTTTCCTTTTTGCCCTTTCTCCACTGTTCTCACATCCCCTTCCTTCATCCACAAACCTTTCACCGAGCACGGATAACGTGCCACTACTAGCATTTCCACCCATTATTTTAGCAGCCAAGCGAAAACTGTTATATAGATTTTCGACCCAAGCTTTTGAAAGTTTCTTCGCAGTTCGGCTTTTATAGCTCAATTATAGGACACCACCGGGACCGGCTCCATCTCTGCATCAAAAACGAATATCGCTGGAGTCACTTGGCGCAGGTGGGTCCTAGAACTTTCCCCTCCTGCTTTTCACCCTCTCCTCAACCCCTTCGATTTCGACACTAGAAACTTCTTTCTCCTAGCCCTCACCACTTTCCAGCTTCTGGCGGTCGGGGCTGGTGAGAAAGATAATTTTAACTCTTGAATATCAAATTGAATAGTTCAACTTTAGTTTCCTGGTAGCCGTGATCTGGCTGATGATATCGAGTTGGGACTTTCGAATGTTCATCTCTCACTCGAATAAATTCTGGAATTAATCTACCTTCCCAATTGTAAATTTTAGCATATAATGAGACGAGTAAGGAGTGGAGAACATTGCATTTTGAGAATTAATTAATTCTTTCTAGCGATTTCTCTTCAATTCAGTTTCTAATAACCAATGAACCAATGAAAAATAGACCAATTAATTAGTAATCAATGCTGATTTTTTTCTTGGATTTCTTATCCAACGATCTCAATGCAACATCATTAGCTGATTTTTTGATGGAAAATTGACAGAAAATTCATTTTTATGATCATAACGTATTATCTTTTAGAACCTGTTCCTTATCGTGAACTGCAATTTCAATTATTCAACAAATGAAGAATAAAATTTAGAAGTTATAAAGTATCATCCATATCAAAAACATTACCACTTTTTCCTGAGTGATGATATTATGTTGTATGGAGATCTTTTAGTGAAATACAACATCCTCACTCAAACTCTCTCTCTCTCTCTCTCACTCCCAACTTCGCCCTTAACAAAGGCAATTGACCAATCAATCTCTCATGGCTTGTAGAGTGTTTTTTTGTGGCCTCTATAGATGTAATAATCAGGTGATTATTACTGTACAATCTTGTAGGTTTGTCACTTTGTCACAAGTAGATTTTTTATAAAGAACATTACTATACTTTGAGCGGTTACACATTTTTTATTTTAATACAACCTTGAATGGTTCTCTGGGTGAGTGGATGGAATTAAATTAAAATAATAATAAGTGTGGCTGAATGGGCTAGTTTTACTTTTTCATGGACTACAATAATCTAATTATTTATTTACTTTATAAGTTATTCATACATTACACTGAACATAGATTCCTTGCTAATTTTCAAATATGAAAAATTTTTATTTTGAAAGTCATTTTTTTTGTTTATTTGTAGAATTATAATCAATTTTCTTTGTTCTCTACAGGTGAGTCCAGTAGCCTTCCTACCGTTGGTACCTTCTATTGAGTCAGCAATACAGTGCCTTTCAGACAGAAAAACAGTGAGTAAATATAATTTGCAATAACTGTAACTGTATGATAGAGAAACTAAAAAATAGAAAAGCTTTCGAAATGGTGATAAAGTTTAATCGTTATTCCTATACTTACACCACCTTATTATAAATGGATAATCACTGCTTGAGAAGTTACTGGAGACGGGTAGCACTTGTTTGTCCATATAAAACATGATTTGAATTTCATTACCATACTTACAATACTTTATTAATAATAACATTAGGACCTTTTATAATAATAGGAAGTAAGAAGTAAGTAAGTAAGTAAATATTTACTACTCATCAAAACTGGTACGTTTTAACGTAACAATGTTTAGGCCTATACGAATTTCTCATAGTGATACTCTCACGGCCGGTTGCACGAAAGCCAATTTAATAAGAAGTTTAATGTCAGTTAACTAACTGTCGTAAGTGTAACGGCTTTATTTCTATTACACAAAGATCCATTAGTTATTTTTCGTTAACCGAACGGTTACAATGTGGCAGTACTGCAATTTGATTAACAGCTGATTCTGAAGTTCTTCTAATTATTAGAATCATTTCATTTTGAATTATTTGAATCATTATTTAACTATCTCGATATTATTATATTATATTTATTCATTTTGAAAGGTTTTTAACACCTACGACCTAATTTAAAGTTCCGTGTTCTGGTACAATAAACATAGCCTATAAAATATAACTTAAGGGGCATTAGTGAGATTTAATTTTCGGTGATCGGGCGGTTAAATATCTTTCACACCGGTTAGCCTAATCGGCGTTTTCGCTTGTAATTGTCCTTTGTGCAACTAATTTCTCTCCATTAAGTTTAATCTCCGTAGAATGACGTCATTCTACGGGGATTAAATTCAATTGGCTTACGTGCAATCGGCCCTTATTTTTATAGGATTAATATATTAATAATAATATGAAAACCTAATCAAATGATAGGTAGAACATAATATATATATAGAACTCATTAAATAAGTCCGTGCTCATGTAACCATGCTAACATACGAATTTTTTCTCATCTACATGTACACAGTCAGATTCTGAAGACCTACGATTTGTTCCTTCCAAATATTTAATTTGTTTTTACTCATGGAAGATAATAATCATTGAGATCACTCCACCCATGAGTGTGAATGTGCGTGTGTCACGATTTTTTATTTATTTTTTGTCTTTCAACATTTTTCCATCATCTTCCTTCCCTTTTATATTTCAAAATATTGCATTAGAGAGGTTCTTTGTTTTTCCATTAATGAATTCCCATTAATATTCACTCTCTGATGATATCCTCTTTTTTTCTCTTTCATTTTCATCTATTGATCTCTTTCCTCTTTTCTTTCAATTATATTAAACATTTCTGTCAAAGTTCCCTGTTCAGATCATTTTAACCAATTTATCTTCTTAACTCTAATATCTTTCTACTCAACAGATTCGTCCATTTCTTCATATTATCTTTTCTTTACACTTATTTTTGTCTTTCTCCTACAGGTTCAGTGAAGTGCTTAAATTCATATGATTGATTAGATTCGCTTTTGTTTGAAACTTATCCAAATATTTTGTTATTTCAGTATTATTGTGTTCTCGACGTGGTTAAGTGGTAGAGTGGACATTACTGTCCAAACTTCGCCACGTCAACAAATAAATAAGTCATTCTATTCTATAAGACAAGTCAGAGTGCTAGTGTGTTAATGGAAACTCCTCATAGGATGTTGATTATTAATTCAAATGGCAATTGATTTCGGTTAAAATTCGGAGGTTTCCTGTGGCCGGGACCGGAAACCCAGTATCCCAGGTTCCAGAAAACAACGATGGTCAGTAGAAAAAAGCTTCCTCCTTCAGTAGCTGGTTGCCGTATCCAGAAAGGGGTTTCCTGCCATTAAGAGTCCCCTGAGTACAAGTTTGGCATCAAATGTTCCGCTGAAGCGTTCCCGTTTCTCTCAGTCAGCCTTAGAAACGTGAAAATCTTTCAGACCTCGCTCTAAATTCATTCCCCAAAACGGTTTCCATCGTTTCCTGCGTTCAACGCTAAGGAACAAAGCCCTTTCTGGATTTCGAGCAACACAAGTGTCGATTTTTTGTTATGTATAGACTTTTGTAGGGTTATTATTGGTAGTTACTGTTTATTTATTTATGAAAAAAAACAAAACCAAGCAATGATACAACGTGCTACATAAATTTCAAGGTTTCTTCGAGACATAAATAATGACATCATCAACAATTTTTGAAGATAATCTAAAACAAAATGACGGACAACTGCTTTCTTCACAAATGTCCAACTGAAGAATCAAAATATCAGGCTATGTCCAAGTTTAATAAGAAATTCCACGTTGAAGTTGATCTTCAACAAGCTCCAATCAGTCTGAGTAATACTCCTTTTTTTAAATATTTTATTCACAATAAAAAAGTAGGTAAGGTATTGTTTCCTCTTTCTGTCGTAACTTCCCCCTTGGCAGGGGAAATGAAAATTTGCACATGAAAACACGAAAATTTTGATATCTATACCAAACCCACAGCTAAACCTAACACTCCTCTTGTATCAACTTCTCATTGGTGGAAGGATATGGAACTGCTGCTATTCCTCTTACACGCTGTTATCTTTTTCTGCTGCACGTTTTCTGATTCTATAATCTTTCTCCTCATTACATTACCTATCCTTCTTTTTCTACAGATATTTTAACATCTTTCCTTTTTGAACTACTCGGTACTATACTATTTTTCTCATTTTTTTTCACTCCTGCTACTTAATAGTCTTGAGTCTTCCATCAATTCTACTCGAACTCTCTCACGATCCTCTTTCTTATTCTTTTGTCTCTCTTCTTTTTCTTTCATTTCTTTTTTCCATCTCCGTAAACCTTTCTCTAGCTTCTCTTTTCTCTATCATTTCCAGTCTCTCCCACTATATTTATGCTGCTTGGCATTCTTTTGCCATTTCTTTCTCCTCTTTTCTCTCTCTCTATCTATCTATCTCTCTCTCTCTCTCTTGCTCTTTCTTTCTTCCAACTTTCTTCCCTTCTTCCCTTCTATTCATCTTCCTTCCACATCTTTTCCTTATCTATATTACATATTTCCAGTATGCCCATCATCTGCTGTTTGGAATTCTTTTGCCATTTTTTCTACCTCTCTTATCTCTCTCTATTGCTCTCTCCAACCCTCTTCCTTCCTATTCCTCTATACATCTCCTCAACATCTTTTTCTTTCTTTTTAACTGATTCTTTTCCACACTTTTCTTTTGGAGCCTTCTCTATGTCGCCTCTTTCTTTTTCTTCCTTCCTTCTTCCCCTGTCAATCTTCCCTTTTCTTTCTTGCTTCTTTCCCTGTCTATCTCCCTTCTTCTTTCTTGCTACTTTCCCTGTCTATCTTTCTTTTTCTTTCGTCCCTTTTCTCTTTGTAACTATCTCTCTCACTCTTTCCCCCTCAATCTTTCTCACTATCTATCTCTATCACTCTTTCATCCGCACAATCTCCAACTCTCTCACTTTCTCTCATACCCTTCATAGGCGTGTACCAGTGCCTGTGCGTGGCAACAGCACGTTGGAAGGGTTCAGTAGTGGTGTATTGCGAGAGATGAAAAGTCCGTGGGTCTTTGCCTCCCATGGAGTAGGCCTATGTAGGCTGTAGGGTAGGCAGTCAGCTCACTCACCACCCTTTCATCTGTTCACTTTCCCCAGCCTCGTATTGATTACGCAATGCCATTGCATGGTCTGACCATACTCTATGTCCCACCATTACTATCATATAGTCCTCTTCCTACCCCCGTCATAAAATACAACTCCAGAACATTCCAAAAACATAAGTGTTAGGATGAGAGGGTTTCAAGTTATGTAATCTATGCATTAGTTTTATTTGTTATCTCAATAAATTAATTCCAGCTTTTAAAAGTCATGTTTCATACTCAATTTCCACAAATTTTTAGGATTGAATGAAAATAATCTCTCAAAATCCAAACATAATCTCACTCATGCATACATATACGTATTGTTTAATATGATATGATTTCTAAGTGGTATCTAATCAATGTCTTACCAAGAACACTTACCAGTATGACTTATGTTTACATATGTGTGATGATAAATTTGTTATGTGATAGACGTTATTGTCATTATAATAGTTATTATTATTATTGTATTATCTTATATATTATACTTTTACCCGTGCTTTGCAAAGGGATGTTTTAATTAAATATGAGACTCTTTTGCATCATAGTGACGTATCATGTATTAGTTGTTCCATGAGCTTCCTGTATCTAAACACATTTTAAAACAATAATAGCGCCCATAAGTTAAATTTGGACATTAATTTTGGAAAGTCCGAAAGGAAAATCGTGCTTCAAATTGAGTTTGGAGGAAGCTTTATGCCAAATTTAGTGTTTCAAATCGTTCTTTTTTTCGTGAAACCACACACACACACAAACTCCCAGGTATCCATCCTTTCAGTTAGATACGACACGAGCGCTTCGGCTCTACTGAGAAGGGTGACCGCTTTAGTTTCGCCAGCAAAAATGACTTCTTTACTGTAGATTCAATTTTTGGTGGTTTGGAACCCACTTTAAGCTGCAGGTTCAACTCATCAATCATCATCATCCAACTCATAACACACGCAAATACCGATGTGGCCTTCATCCTCCGATTAAAAATTAGGCTCTATCAGATAAGTTGAGGCTCCATCTCTTTGTAAGGTGGAGCCAAGATAAAATACTCTAACTAGACTGTTAAAACTGGAAAATATTGCACATATTTATCATCGCATAGTTAATGAACATTGGTTGGAATCAAATTTTAAATTGGAAATAAAGTTTGAACGTTAAAAGTAAAACTGTCGTTGATAATATTGAGATAAACCTTGGTAGAATTTTATTTCATCAGACACTTCAACATGGAAATAAGTCATTTTTGAATGAAAATAAATTTCATATACTGTATTTCTATATATATATATCTTTATATGGAATTAATTTCCTACATCTCCAACAGTGAGTATGTCTCCACTATGTAATAAATATATTTTTTTGTTTAAAAATAGATTCCAGTGAAAACTATTTGGAAGAGGTTCCTCCCCACAAATTAATCAATACAGTACAATTTAATCTCTCGTGTCAGGGACATGTCCAAGTCCACAACGGATATTAAAACTTGTTTACAATGCACACGTGATTGTCAACATACATTCAACTACCCGTATACATGTGGAGTAAACAGGATGATGTAGAATAACAATGCAATAGGCTGGGCAACTATTTGGAGCATAACATTTAGAGAGTGAACAAATCTCGCGTTATTCATCAGAATGACGTGATACGAGTTCGCTCTCGTATTCATTCCATGACTCTCCAGCATTTGTGGAATACACAGTTATATTAAAATTCATGGAGACAAATTTTCATTTTCTTCATACTTTTTTCATCGTCACTTTTTTTTTTTTTTTTTGAGGATGAAGCCCACATAGGTCTGAGACCTGTGCGTGAGTAATGAGTTGGATGATGATGATTGATGAGTTGGACCTACAGTTTTAGGTGGGTTCCGAACCATCGGGAAGTGATTTTACAGCAGAGAACAGTGTCTTTTTTGCTGGCCGATCTAATCGGTCACCGTTACTAACAGGACCTACGAGAACGCAGCTTATCTCTCTGATTGAACAGATACCTGCTACGGCTCGCGGCTATCACTTCCCCAACTTGTAAGAAATAATGATAATGTAAAGTAGAATTCCTGGATTTCTTGTTCCATTACGGACTGCGTTGTTGAGATTAACTTTTTTGCTTAATTTAACGACTCTCTGTCAATTTTTAATTAAGAATAAGTAAAATTTCACCCACTCTCTAGGCCGAACGTTTTCGAGTGAGTAAAATATTACTTATTCTTAATTAAAAATTAACTACAAGTCGTTAAATTCACCAAAAAGCTGATAGAATAGTGCGTATAGGAATAGAAGAAGACAAGATAACAATGAAAGAGAAAATATATGAAAATTTAGAAAACTATAAAGATTCTGAGAAAATTACAATACATCTAATTGTTCGAAATGGAGTTTTAGGCCTATAACTTAAGGTTCTTCCGTGATGATAAATTTCCCGTGCCGCAAATTGTTAATGTATTGGTAAAATAAGCGTCATAAAAATGTATTGGTATGATTAGTTTAGAACAAAACTGAATTTTGGTGACATAAAAATCGAAATAACTTTTTTTTATCATTTGTCTATTCAATATTGAATTAATTCATGACAATATGTTCTCTTTTGCATTCGTTGCAATATCAATATTTCTAAAAGATTTGGCCAATTAATATTGTATCCTTTTTTTCCTTGGAGTTTCAAGTTCCACAAGTGAATAGAATTTCATCTATCTTGTCCAATTATATAAAAGAGAGTCTCCAAGTAGGAGCTAAAACCAAGTGCCAGTAAAAGATGTAATGAAATCTTGATTATCACTAACTTCAAAGTGTCTATAATAGGCGATTATCAACCTTGAAACTTTAACCTTGACATATTTTATTTTGTACTGACCTTGAAGTCTCAACATTGAAACCTTAACCTTTACGCAGATCATATTTTGTACTGTCCTTTACCTCTCAACCCTGAAACCACAACCTTGACATAAATCTTATTTTGTACTGTCCTTAACCTCTCAATCTTAGAACATTAACCATTACGCAAATCATATTTTGCACTGTCCTTAACCTCTCACCCTTGAAACCACAACCTAGACACAGATATTATTTTGTACTGTCCTTAACCTCTCAACTCTGAAACCACAACCTTGACACAGATCTTATTTTGTACTGTCCTTAACCTCTCAATCTTAGAACCTTAACCATTACGCAAATCATATTTTGCACTGTCCTTAACCTCTCACCCTTGAAACCACAACCTAGACACAGATATTATTTTGCACTGTCCTTAACCTCTCAACTCTGAAACCACAACCTTGACACAGATCTTATTTTGTACTGTCCTTAACCTCTCAATCTTAAAACCTTAACCATTATGCAAATCATATTTTGTACTGTCCTTAACCTCTCAACCTTGAAACCACAAACTTGACACAGATCTTATTTTGTACTGTCCTTAACCTCTCAATCTCAAAACCTTAACCATTATGCAAATCTTATTTTGTACTGTCCTTAACCTCTCAACCTTGAAACCACAACCTTGACACAGATATTATTTTAAAATGTCCTTAAACTTCCAACCTTAAAGCCTTAACCTTGACAAAGATCATATTTTGTACTGTCCTTAACCTCTCAACCTTGAAACCATAGCCTTGACACGGGTCTTATTTTGTACTGTTTGCCCTTTAGGGCTGTTGTGTGATCTGTTCCAATAATTATGTTAAAGTCCGCATTTTTCTTCAGTTACTGTAATAGTTCCTAATAAAAGTAAAACCATAGATGAAGCATTCTAAGCCGACATTACATGATCCGTGTTTTGACAATATTAATACCAATGCGTTTTTACAATCCCCATACTGTTTCAGCTGCCGGAGTTTCCGCATGATGAAGTAATTCTGACAGCAAGGCACTGAAAGCGTTGAAAACTCATTAGTTTAAGACAGTATTGGGATTGTATGAAAGCCTTGAATTGACATTAAGACAGTATTGGGATTGTATAAAAGCCTTGAATTGACATTAATATGTCAATAAAGCATCATTTAATGTCTGCTGGGTTTGCTTCATCTATTGCTTTACTATTATTAGGAACTGTTATAGTAACTGAGCATTAGAATGACATTAATTTTGTCAATACTTACATCTTGTAAGGTCTGCTTTACGAATATTATAGTCTTGAGTGAAACCGACCTTTGCAATAACATAATCCAACTTTGATTACGTTCGAATTCGCAAATGGAGCGATAATCTGGTTAAGATATTAATAAAGTGGAATATATTATGAGTCTTGGTCTCATAATATAGTATATAGTAATATAGTATATATAATATGATATAATATTATATTATATATAAAAATATAATTTATATAGTATATAATTATAATATAGTATTGGTCTCACGGATTGAAGCTGTCACAATATAACTGATAAAGTTGAGGATTTGGAAAATCTCTCGGGATGAAAAATACCATGTTTACAACAAGAGTTGCTTTCTGTCTCGCCGCCCACAGAACGAGTCGCATCTCAATCACTGGTTTTAGCAAAAGAAGAAGGAAATGAAAGATGACAAAACGGGTGATGTTTGATGTGGCTGGTGAGAGTGAAGGAGAAGGGTAGAGGAATGCAGAGACGATAAGAAAGGGATGAGAAACCAGAAAAAAGTGGAGCGAAAATACAGACTTGAAAGTAAAGAACGGCGAGGCGAAGTTACATGATTGAAAGAGACTGAAAATTAGGAAAGCCGAGTCAGTCATTAAGTTAATTAATCACAGGAGACACTACCAGTACGAGAGTTTCTGACTAGCAACCTCCACAACAGTCTCGTTTCTTTCTGTCCTCCTTTCTTTCTTTATTTCACTTTCTCTCTAGTAAGCAATCTCGATCCTCTCTATTTTTTCCACACGAATCGTGAGCCTCCCTCGTTTTTTGATGGAGGGGGGGGGGGTGGTGAGGTGGAAAAGAGAAGTTCCTATTTCACGGACCACCCCTCCTTGTCACTTTGCAAGCTACTGGGAAGCAAACCCCTCGGAGGTTTTTCTTCTTATCACTCGTTTCCACCCCCCTCCCGCCAACCACACGGATTTCGACCCGCTAACCGTTCCTCCCCTCCCAACCAGGGTCTTTTCTGTTCTACTCCATTATTATCTTGGCTGTCCTGTACCAAAGAAAAAGGACAAACCAGTGGTACGGGGCGAGCTGCAAAAAGAGCGAGAAAAATTGTTCACTTAGTGTTCAAAAATGGGCAGTCGACAATGTTTAACAAGGTGTACGATGTTCATTGATTTTATGGACAGAGTTTTTTGTACACACTGCATTGTTATCAAGATAAATATAATAGGGTTCATATATATAATATAAAAAGAAATAAAAATCTGAATATGATGTGAGAGTGGAGTCTTCATTCATGACTTAATCTTGATTAGAGAATTATGAAGAAATCAGTTTTTCAGTTCTGACCGCAAACTATGAATATATATATTTCTATTTTAATTATGATTTTCTAGGACACAGTCCTAGAATTCAAATTCACGTTCAAATTCATTTATTCGCACAGTGGATACAATACATCATCATCGGTTGTAAAAGAGTAGATTACTGCAAAATCTGAAAAAGAAACATGAAAAACGATAAAATTCAACTGTTACAATTCAACACAAATAAAAATTATAGAAAACATATTCACATCAAGCGTAAAATAAATAATTTCAAGTACCCCGAGGTAAATTTGTACAGTTTGAGGCACCGTCAAAAACTTTCACTTTTGAAAGTGAATTGATAACGTACAACTTATATCATAACGAATTGTGAAATATTCTATTATTTGTAGGCCTATCCATGTTTTTTTAAATAAATATACATTCTACTCATCTTGACGTCTTTCGTCTCATCTTGACTCAAATCCATCTTCACAACTTTCCATATGAAAATGGAAAAAAGTGTTTAAGAAAAAAGAACCTCTCTAGAAAGTTGTCCAACTTGTACTCTTATTATCTCTATTTCACTCACTTGTATCAAAGAATTATACAATATTCTTCCGATTTCCCATACGAGGAATTTGTCAACCTATTTGATAAAGTAGTAATATAATTAAATCACTCAAAATAATAAGTCAGCTCCTGTAAAATGACGGAAAAATTCATAATTTTAGAAAGTTTGTATTTTTTAATTGAAAATTTGTAAAAGCAGTAGTGGGCTGTGTATCTTCACTTGATTGTCTTTTGTAATGAGTATATAAATGAAACAATATCTACTGGTTGATGAGGATATTAAATGTTCCAGAGTTTTCTCTCGTTTAATTTTCAATTTCAAATGTCTTGTTCTCACATTCGTGATAGATGAGATCGATCTTATTGCAGAGCAGCTTGGTTCAACCTGGGTTTAGAATGGTAATAAAAATAGAAGTTTACAAATTGTTCATAGAAACTGTTGTTTCACTAAAAATACCAGTCTTCAGATTGGTGAGAATGAACTGGAGTTATTAGATGAGTTTGAAGAGAACATGCTTCCAAATTTGTGAGGTCTTCCTACTTTGAACAGAAATTCCATACGCTAGTTCGAATTAAATTTGACAAAAGTTTGAGATCTTTTTTTCCAAGGATGAAGCCCACATGGGTATTAGACCTGTGCGTGAGTAATGAGTTGGATGATGGTGATTAATGAGCTGGACCTACAGTTTTGGGTGGGTTCCGAACCACCGGGAAGTGATTTTACAACAGAGAACAGTGTCTTTTTTGCAGGCCAATCTAATCGGTCACCGTTACAGACAGGACCTGCGAGAACGCAGCTTATCTCTATCTGATTGAACATATACCTGCTACGGCTCACGGCTATCACTTCCTACTCCGAGAGTTTTCATTGAGTACGATACTTTAATTTGTACTTGGACTATATGGGAATGTATTTTACTCTTCTAGTTCTTCCGAACTATTCAGTCTGTCTTAAATAATTATTAATTAACTATTCAGTTCAAGTCTTGAATTATTAGTAAAGTAATGCTAATAACATCGGATGCTGACGTTATTTGGGCACGCGATCGCTGAAATCAATCATGAGTTTGCTTGAGAGCCATGAGTTCTTTGTTTTTGTGACAATTTATTTATTCATTTACAAACAAACAGATTTGGAAACAACAGGCTTTGACAGTAAAGTATTATTATTTTTTTATGCTCAGTTAACTACTGGGGATTGGGTTTAAGCTTCCAATAATCATTATTTTGAGTTATTTTTGATAACTCCTACGTAGTTCAGGAAACTTTCCATTGTTATTATGGGGGAAAGAGGAATATTGCCGGGAAAAAAGAGACTCTTTTCGGCGAAGAGGGTGTTTTCTAGTGGTATAAAAAAACTGGAGCTTCGTGATAAAGAATACACAGCGGGAGTGGAGATACTGCGACTTGGGAAGATAAAGTGGCGAAAAAATTGTAGTTCAGTACATTTGCAACACGAGACACACGATAAGGGACAAAGGGAATTGGAGAAAAGACGCGAGGGATGGTTGGAGGTGGAGAGGGGGTGTAAGAATAAGGGATCAAGGAAGGATAGTAGAGTGGTGGCAGAAGTGGGGCCAGTTGGAAAGGCTAGGAAGGCCTGCTAGCTGCTTCCCTCATGAAGAATTCACCAGCGAATTATGATTCAGTGCCGCGTCTGGACCGTTGGAAATTTTTCAGCAAAGGGAATAAATGCATTTTTCGGAAGGACTCTGCCAGTTGGAGGTACGCGCAGGTGAATTTTGAAAGTGTGCGGACGCATTTCTGGTCTGCAAGTGAGAATCCGTGTGTGAATTGTACATCAAACATAATCTAATATGGCTGCCACCATACAACTTTCAACACCTCGACTGTAGCAGGATGTGATTCGTTGCTTTATTATTGCTGCATGATCCTTTCTACTCATCTCCCACACTCTTATAATCTCTTGTGGAAATCAGTTCAATGATTAAAGTTAATGTAAGTTATAAATCAGTTATAAATTTATAAGTTATTAAGTAATTTATAAGTTATAAGTTATAAATTACTGGTATTTGAATACAAATAGTCAGGATTGAGGTTTAAATAATCAGTGTGATTATTATAATGTTTTAGGAATAGTATACAAGGTTACATTGTGATTATTATAATGTTTAAGGAATGGTATACAAGGTTACATCAATTATAAGGTCACACTATTTTATTATTTGATATTTGGTGTGAAAGTATTTTCGTAGTATAAATTACGAATTATGGGTAAATGACAATATACGGTAATATTGCATGATAATAATTATAGAATGTAAATCAATACATGACTTGTTTTAGCTTCTCGTGGATTGGTATATTTTGTGTAATAAAGGTAGCTCCGAGAAAGGTAGCTTTCTAGAAAGAAAGAAGTTGGATAATTATTTAATTTTAGGGTGAGTTACAGAATATTTTATGTGAAGCACTTGAGAGAAGGAGGAGGAGGAATATGAAAAAGAAAACAAAGAAGAAAATAGTAGAAGAGGAAGAAGAGAGAGTTGGAAGGGAAGTCTCAAACTAAAACGAACACAAACGATTACAGAATAAGACGGGTCCACCATATGAACGACGTATAAGTTCTGTGGTTGTACGATTGAAAATTACCTTCTTCCGAGTGTGACTCACACTTCATCACAAATGTATGGAGACCACACATCATGTGAAGAATATCCAAGAATGTTTATCAACATTCTGCTTCAATTTCCTGTGGGAATGAAAATGTGAAAAATGCTGACAGGCGGATTGAAGTTGCTGGCAGATAGAAACGTCTGCTGTGGAAGAGGAGCAGCTCTTTGTAGTCTTTCATCGACGCGGGGCTGCAGAGCATGGCCCACGGCATAACCGCTGATGGAAGAGCATTGAGCCGTGTAGACCGAGCTGAGCCTGAGCCCTGAAGGGCAAGCGAGCAATCCCTGCACTCATTTTTTCAAAGATGGAAAGGGTCAGCGGGATACGCTTCATTTCGCCAAGGAAATGCACATCGAAGCAACACTGCCTGCACGTGAACATACTGGATTGTAAAATATCACAATTTACTGCGGGGGTATTTCTGGTTGGATAAATATACCGATTTGGGAATTGTTTGTTTGAAAAATATTTTTTACAGTTGATTTCTCTGAGTTTAAATTTATATCACTTTCAATTTCACCTTCCACACCACTTCAGTTTACAAAAATAAAACCCATGATTTCATTAATTTTTTATTTTAAATATTTTTGGGGGAACCCGACACTCTTTTCAACAATTTAATTGGGGAACAGATTTGAAATTTTTTGGTTGAAAAAATATTGTTTGTTGTACCATTTACTGAATATTTTCTGATGTTGAAGATCCATCTTGTTTCCACTAATTTATAATAAAAACTTAAAAAACACTTTTAAGTGGTAATTATAACATAAGTTATGTCGTGACGGCCGTTTCACTCTGTTTTCAAGAGCATCGTCAGACGACCCACATTGATTTAAGGCATGAGTTTTCGCTCATGAAACGGCCGTCACGCCATAACGTGAGTTTTCACTTAAAAGTGTTTTTTACGTTTTTATTGTATAGTTTCTTCTTGATAAGTAGGCTATTGGGCAGCTATTAAAATATTGAAATATTTTTTCAACACTAGAATTTATAAAATAATTAAAAAATTTCGGAAATATTGGGGTATATTAATTTATTGAGAAATGATACACAAATGTTGAGATATTCTTCTCGGAGTGCCCATCCGTTCCGTATGTTGGCCATTAGCATGGTTATCTTGATTCTATTGGTGGCAATTCGAAATAGTTCGGCTGATGTTCTTCTAAACCACATCCTTAGATTTGCCAACCAAGACGTTTTCTCTTGCTGTTGATCTTGCCTTGGAGGATTTTTTGAAGAAGCCCATATTTGTCTGGATTTCTCATTATATTAATGTTGAGATAGTGGTAATAAATGTAAATATAAATGCATAGTACTGAATGAGAATAGAATGTCTGGCAGTGAAATAGATGAATTTATAAGTGAATGAAGGTACATGAACAGTGGAGCATTAAATATATGATAATCACCTATCACCATCGCAAAATCAAACTCATGCTGTTGATGCTGATATAATCTGTCATGCACCATTCCAAAGCGTGTGTTTTGTTTTGCGATGTTGATTAGCATCGAGTATTGGATGCTCCACTTTGTAAGCACTCTTAACTCGCACATACTATTGATGACAATTGCTTTCCACTACAAAATTCAATTTCACCTGCTGAAAATGTTGTTTTGAAACCTAAAATCCGATTGCTACAAATTATTTTAAAATGGTTGATCCTGGCAGTAGGAATTTAAATGGGTTTAGGTAATAGAATTGAATAATCTTATTTCTATGATAATGACTTGTTCCAGTTCAGTTGGTATATTATTATAATCACCATTTTATCATTGATGTGAGGATATTATTGATTTTTGTAATAAGACTGATATTAGTAGTTATTATTAAAAGGCACATTGATTATTGAATATTCAAGAATCAATGATGTGTTATTGGACGTAGATAGATTTCAATAAATGTGCTGTATATTTGTAGCTGATTAGGATGATGCTTATAAGGATAATGATAGTACAGTAACGAAGGGTTATAGTCATTTTTAATGCTGTTATTTGTATTTTTATGTTTTCTATAGACAGAGCACTGATTGATGTTGGACAGTTCCTTTATTAGTTCCACCATGAATGTTATTAAGGATCTCTTGCGCAACTCATTGGTATATTTTTTATGAAACTTTGTACAAATTAATTCATAAAAAAATGAAAAACGAAATTATATTCAAATTGGAGAATCAAAACTTTGTCCTGCTTTTAGACTCAAGTTCAATTTCGTTAATTTTGGATGATCTAACGAGGCGTTAAATTTTCAAGAAAATATAAGTCAATTTGTATTTTATATCTTTTAAAGCAAAATCCTACTCTTGAAAGGAGTTTGTGAAAGCAATGCAGGTCATTAATGCTACAGTAGATCATTACTCTCTCCTCTCTCACTATCTTTCTCTCTTTCTCTCATTTGGCTCTACAGCTCAACTACAGTTCTACAATAGCTCATAGTTCAATAAATCTCAATTTGAATAAAGGCCATAACCAGAACGGATTTTTAGGATGAATGAGCAATGGACAGCATTTTAGTTCATGTAAGTATTATTTCTTAACTCTGGCCAAACAAAAATGAGCTAACGGTCGGCTACACATCGATGAAAAATTGTTTCAGCGTGCGGACGTATTTTCCCGAATGTGTATATAATTCACCTATGCACTCATGTGGAAACACTATCCAATAAATTAGGTTTTTGCCGGGAAATCTTCCTTTTCGGGGGAATATCATCCGGTGAGAATGTATTGGGAATTTCAGTTCTCTCATCCTTTTCTCACTTGAGAGGTGCAAGTGAGACATTCGATGGTTGTCCGCTAAACCTTCGTGTTCGGTTAAGTAGAAAATAAAGTACAATAATGGCACACATATGTCCAGCACCGCGCCAATCCCACGACAGCGGTTTCCCGCTCAAAAGGTTTGCCAACGTTCCAAATCGAAATATACGGTAGTAAGCAGTAAGCACCTAACGTGGAAAGGAATGTTTCCTGATTTTTTTGTGGGGGTGAATTTACCTATCGATATGGATCACCATCATATCTTCCAATAAACGATTTGAGTTTATAAATAATAGTATAAATAAATAGTATAGAAATTATGTAAATATAGTACTATAGCCGATTTCGACTGCAGTTGACTCTTTAACCTCAAATTGTATTCTGGTCCTAAGTATTTATCTATCCGTAGACTATTGATTACCATTATATTATCAAATCAAATCAAATCGTTTATTGCACAAAAACCGAATACAAATAATATACAATAATATTATATACAATTTCACCTACAAAAAGAAATACAGTATTATTATAAATTTGTGCTACACGCCGACAAAAGTAAAAACTTGCTCGCCGACGTGGAGTCTTATCAACAGAACGTATTTACTTGCAAATTAGTAGTGAAGTGAAAAAAATTATTGTCTCTTATAGGTAGAATTGAATTGAAAAAATCTCATAACTGACAAATAATCCTGTTTTTTTTTTATTTTTTTAATTTTACATAATAAATCAATATTTGCATCACCTATTATGAACTAATAATCAAAATTATACCGGTAGCTTGAGTTTCTCATATGATTATCAAGTTGTTCGACAAACAACGGGACAGTCGTGCTAGGAGATCTATAGACAGATGTAATGAAATATTTAATGTTCGTTGTTATCAGCTCAACGGATAATCGTTCGGAGTGTCTACTATTTTCGATGAAATGCTGTTCGCTACATACATCACAATGCCATCTGAACGATTCAGAGAAGTTTCGGGAAAAATTAGTATACTTCAAAATTTGTTTTCATATTATTCAAAATGTAAAGAATTTGATTGAAAATTTTTCCAAGCTTCTTAAATTCAAACTAAATAAATTTATTTCGTAATTCACGGATTGAATGTAATTGATAAAATAGTCATCAATGCTTTCACTTGCTCTTCCACTATTAGCCCAATACTATCTACAAATTGCGTGAGATCATGTTTTGTTGAACCCACTTACGAATCAGTCAAATGCGAGAAACAGCTCATTCCTTTTCACCGATAATTCTTCTCAGTTGATCCAATCCATTGATTTTAATCACAGGAGAGCCTTCATCTTTTTTCGCGCACATTTGTAGACCACGAAACCAGACGAATTTCCAGTTGCTCTTCTGTGCAAACATGCGAGCAGCGTTCAGTTCCTGGATACATTTCGTCGTCAGCTGATTGATGACTCTAAAGTGTCCATCTGGCAGGTTTTTGTTGATTTTTTAACGTCTATCCCGGGGTTGGTCCTGTCTTTGTTCAAGTTGCGGAAAGCCGTCATCCACTTATCTCTCATGTTCCTCCTTACGAATCTGACAACAATCAACGGGGTGGTTACATGGTCCTTCTTAGGCGGTAGTCTGTGAGCAACGCTGATCTCGTTGCTTGTGAAATTAGCGACTTGAAGAACATTGGCAACACCTTGTAGAAGTTCGTCCATATTTTCATTTCTTGTTATCGGTATTCCGGTCAGCAATAAATTTTCTCTCCTGGTATATTCTTCCAGAGCTTCGTTTCTTCTAGTAAGACCCTTTACTTCTTCTTTTAATTGTTTATTATCGTTGATTAATTGTTCATTTGTCTTTTGTAGTTTTTCTATTTCCACTTTG
The DNA here is from genome assembly GCA_948455865.1 of Conomelus anceps. Taxonomy (NCBI): domain Eukaryota; kingdom Metazoa; phylum Arthropoda; class Insecta; order Hemiptera; family Delphacidae; genus Conomelus; species Conomelus anceps. The sequence goes on along the minus strand of OX418225.1, from coordinate 39,268,161 downwards.
AAACTATCAAAACAACTCGAAATAAATTCCACCGAGTCTTTCAGTTCACGTAATTGCTTATTAAAATCAGTTTTTAGTTCGTGCGAAAACTTTTCAAATAAACCCGTCATTTTCTGAATTAAATCACTTTCCGTTTCGCCCTGTTCTTGTGATTCTGATATCTGTTTACAAGCACCGCACTTCCATTTATTTTTGTTATCCCTTGAAAGTTTTTTAAAGTTCTTTTCGGTCAAATAGTGGCAGATATAATGACATTTTTGCTTACACGAAACACAAATTATCGAGTCTTCATCACTGAAATTACCATTGCAAACATTGCACTTATTCATGATTGAACGTAGTTGATATGCAATTTATAATTATTGGAATATTATTATAAGTTCATAAATATAATATCAAGTTCAAGTTCGAGTAACGAGTTGACTGCTACGATAGACGAGACGCGTCGCGACACGAGTAGATAGTACTGGATCGGAAACAATACAACAATCAACAATAGAACAACGCACTCCTTTATCACTGCAAACACGACCGTTCGCTACCGCTGCTCGACTGAGACTGAGATCTTCCAATAGATGATATCAATTTATAAATAGTGTTGAATTTATGTGTTTAGTACCATAGCCGATTTCAACTACGATTGACTCTTCATACCTCAACATTATGTTTTGGTCCAAAGACCGTACTACGCAAACAAGGTGTGAGGTAGGTTTCGTCCAGTTTCCTCACTGAGCTAACGGAACTGTATCTATACCAAGCCCACCGAAACAAATTTTGAAGCTCTATGCTTATTAACAGTCAACTCCTAACTTTACACAGGTTATGTCTGCACATATGAGTGTGTATACTATCTAGCACACCAGTGAACTACTTCCTGCATCCAAGTCATCATTCGACAGAGATGTTTGGTAAGCAACATTATCGATGTAGCCGTTTTTAGTTTTGACTCGTGACTCGAGTCTTGCGGCTTTTTCTATGTGTTTGTGTGTATTTTCGACGATAACTTTCTAACGCTTTGACCAATCAACTTGGATTTTCAAACACATATTATTGGAACCTTTATACAGAAAAAAATAATTATATAATATAAAATTGAATAAATTGTAGTCAAGAGAGAAACAATCTGAATGAATCAATTGTTGCAAATATGTAGAAAACTTAACTTTAGAGCAATCCATTTATAACTCGTTCCAGTTCAAATGAAATCAAATTTATTTTCTTTATGTTGTATATAACAGTAGTCAATATGAAATAAAACTTAATGTCTAGATATATAACAACTTAAATTATTATTATTATTACTCTAGTTATTCTTTATTGACTCATTGAATATAAATTTAGAATTTTTGAAGGAATCTGTGAAAGATGGATTTGGTAGGAGCGAATAAATTGATTTGTTATCGAAGATAATTTTCATAATTTTTAGTGGTAGATTGATTCAAAGGAATTTGTGGGATATAGACTTGGTAGAAACAAATAAATGGATTTTTTTATCGAATATTACATTCGGAATTTAAAGCAATAGATTTTAAATTGGATAAATTTGAGGAAGATAGATTTGGTAGAAGCGAATAAATTGATTTGTTATCGTGGGTTTGCGATGAAACTGTTGAGTAGGAAGATTTCGGCTTGACGAGAATGTTTTCGTGAAACGAGGTAGGGCCATGAAGACGCTGCTGAATAAGAGATGCCGATTCCACTACTCGCCTGTTACCTGTACGACTTTCATAGCTACTGTACTGCCTTTCGTATATCCACCTTCACCTTTATCTTGTTAAATATATGATTCTGAAAAGCCTTGGTTCGGTCGCCACACTCATACTAGTGCCCCCCTCCCCATTTGGACCCCCCTCGCCGAAGGGCACAATAAGAGATTCTTGCCATTGTTGCCCTGTATGGGAGCGTGCGTGCGCGAACAAGATTGCTCTGTTGTGTATTTGAGGCGCTACCAAAGTTTGCACTCTGCTTCTTGTCCTATCACCCCTCCCCCCTCACACAATCATCGTAGCTACTGAATAGTATCAATGAAAAATGAGCCAGCCCGTCTCGACCTCCTGTCGCGCAACAAACTGAATCTATTCTCATCTAGGAAATTGTCCTCTTTTGTAACACTGAACGGCTCTGTTATTGGTTTGTGAGCTCTAGTTTCACACTAGAAATTAAGAAGGTGCTTAGGAGTGGCGGATGTATGACTGTAACTAAACAGGATTCAAAGTGATCAGTAGAATTGTACAATAGTAGTACAATTGAACATTGTACATTAGTAGTACAATAAATTGTACATTGTACATTAGTAGTACAATGGCTGATGTTAATGAAGTTGAGTAAGCTGAGGAACTCATAAATACATAGATAGATAGATATGACAGCGTCCACTGACCTCTTACAGAAGGGGTGTCTGGATTTGTCAAAGATTGTAAGTTCTAGTAAGAGAAGTCGTGCATCCTATGAAATAAAAAATTTATATGCAATGTAAATTAAAATCATTATAATTCTAAAATCGACATGCATGATTTCTGTTGGCATAGTGACTAATATACTCCGGAATGGAGTAAAGACAAAATTCTTGTAATTCTTTTTTCAACTCATTCTTAAATTTACTAATTGGAAGTGTTCGGATACGTGCAGGTAAGATATTAAGTGTTGTTCTTGAAGTGTTGTTCTATGACTGTGATCTCTTATTTGGTCTCTTTGCCTTGTTTCGTATGTGTGAATCATAGATCCTTTAATTAAGCTAATTTCGTTTTTTTTTAATAAGGCGAATACTTTCAAAAATTAAAAGGCTAGGCAGAGGGAGAATCTACAACTGTTTAAAATATGGGCGACAACTTGTTCGTATTGACTCCCCTACCATCACTCGTATAGCCCATATTTTTGACTCAGCGCTAAGGATTCTTGTTATTTGATGTAAACGAAAATTGAGTCTATCACAGCTGTTTATCACGCATTCTGATGGGACTCCCGTCGACTCAACTAACAGATGAATAGTTGATCCAGTCACTCGAGAAAGTCCACTCACTCATCTTTTACTCAACTCTATTCACACTACCCTATGTCTTTGCATTGACTGTTGAACGTATTGTTAACTCAGAAGCGGTGGGAAGTATGCTACAAGAATGGGAAGTGATAGCCGCGAGCCGTAGCAGGTATCTGTTCAATCAGATCGAGATAAGCTGCGTTCTCGTAGGACCTGTTTGTAACGGTGACCGATTAGATTGGCCAGCAAAAAAGACACTGTTCTCTGCTGTAAAATCACTTCCCGGTGGTTTGGAACCCACTTAAAATTGTAGGTCCAACTCATCAATCACCATCATCCAACTCATTACCCACGCACAGGTCTAAGACCTATGTGGGCTTCAACCTAAAAGAAGATAGATAAGACTGACTTTATTCATGCAGAAATCAGAAATTTTCACATGATAACGTATTGGAAAAATATTAGTATCACTGGATGGTGAGAGAAGTTCAAGATTGTTATTAGAGAATCTACTGTATCATAATAATAATAAGCGTATGGCTTTTAAAGGTGGGGAGACCCTTACGGGTAGTTCCACCTCGCCGTTTGAGCCATGTTACGGGGAACATGGTGGACCTACTATTTTAGGTGGGTTCCGAACCACCGGGTAAGTGATAAGCTTGTAACATCAAGTCATTAAAGCACAGTCACCCATCCAAGCGCAGTCTTGAGCGGTCGTGACTGAACATCACGATCACTTGAACACCACGCTCACCGCATGACCAATCACCACCCTATCTGTATCATAATGATAGTTAAAGATGTCAATTTAATTAACGGTTTACATAACTGCTGTCACCAATGTGTCTTGCACAATAATAATGGAGATGTAGCTGGATTTGACTTATGAAGATAATACGATTTACGAAATCGAATTATACGATTTGTTAAGAACTTTCTTAGTAATGGCGAAGGTGATATTGTGGAAGGTATCCATAATGAAAAATAAGACGAAATTGTCACAACCACATTTATTAAAACTTCGAGAAACTAGTTTCGGTTGTTAAACCATTATCAATCTCAATCAAACTGAAAAACTAAAGTACAGAGAAGCCTTATATATACTGTACATAGAATGATACTATTGGCTAAGAGGAAAAGATGCTGACCTTAATCGGACGTTGTGATTGGCTGTCAAGTTACGCCCCCTGGTGGGAGGAGTAACAAGCAAAAATACGAGTCAAATCAATAACTAAACACTGTGAACATCAAGAAAGCAACAAAAAATTGAATAAGGCTAGAATTTAATCAAATTAAAATTAAAAAATTAGAAGCTCACTGAAATTCAATCAAGGTCAAATGAGAAATACACATGAGAACTGCTTTTTAAAAATAGGCTGGAATTATAATGAAACCAAGTTAGTTGTATTGAATTGGTTAAAATAAATTTGGTCATTTAAATTAGTTATGGAATCGTTTTTTACCAACTTAGTTATCTCCAAAGCTTCTAAAATGTTCAATTGTCTGCCTTTGCCAATCAAATGCAGAAATTCAACATTTTCTTCAGCCTTGAATATGTGTCCATTATTGATGAGATGTTCTGCAAAATTTGAATCTCCTTTTTGGGTTTTCCAATCCCTGATATGTTCATTTACTCTACATTTGAAACTTCTACCAGTCTGACCCACATAACAAGCATTACAATCACCGCAATTCAATTTATAAGCCCCACTTTTATCCCAGATATCAATTTTGTCTTTACTACACCCAAATAAGCTAGTAAGCTTTGGAGGCTTTTAGAAGCTTTGGAGATAACTAAGTTGGTAAAAAACGATTCCATAACTAATTTAAATGACCAAATTTATTTTAACCAATTCAATACAACTAACTTGGTTTCATTATAATTCCAGCCTATTTTTAAAAAGCAGTTCTCATGTGTATTTCTCAGTTGACCTTGATTGAATTTCAGTGAGCTTCTAATTTTTTAATTTTTATTTGATTAAATTCTAGCCTTATTCAATTTTTTGTTGCTTGATGATCACAGTGTTTAGTTATTGATTTGACTCGTATTTTTGCTTGTTACTCCTTCCACCAGGGGGCGTAACTTGACAGCCAATCACAACGTCCGATTAAGGTCAGCCTCTTTTCCTCTTAGCCAATAGTATCATTCCATTTACAGTATATATAAGGCTTCTCTGTACTTTAGTTTTTCAGTTTGATTGAGATTGATAATGGTTTAACAACCGAAACTAGTTTCTCGAAGTTTTAATAAATGTGGTTGTGACAATTTCGTCTTATTTTTCATTTGTTAAGAAATTGTATGATCTAGGGTACCAAAGCTGTGTTTTCACAAGATTGGACTGTTCCCATAGAACTATAGACTATAGTTTATAGTTCTATGACTGTTCCTTATAATACACTTGTATCATATTCAAATTATAAATTTAATATTTTATACTGTTATTTGTGCAAAGGCTGTGCTGGACTGAGTCAGAAGGAAAAAAAAATGTAGAAAATAATGACATTTGAAGTCACTTCATACAATGTTTCATGTATGATGAATATTGTATAAATATTAATATCATCATTCATATCAATTACAATCTCAATAATAAAAGGTTGAGTGGTATAGAAGTCTTAACTCCCCTTAATAAAGAGTTTTTTATTTCATTCAATTTCATCCTCCTCTTCTTTTTCTTCTTCGTCTTTGCCTTCTCCCGTTTATGTGAGGAATCAATATCAATACTAATATCAATATCGGAAGACGAAATATAATCATGAGTTATTAGCATGGACATTGACCATTCCTCTATGCAATATCGGTACGACACGGAATATTAATAACAATGAATTATTGTAGTCAGAGACTAGGATTTGGAGTTTGTGTGATCTGTCTTCCCAGATCTCCATTATAAACTTCATAGTCATCATCATTATCATTATAATTTGAAACAATTACAATATTATCCAAGTTAATATTCACCTTATCCGCACAGTCACATTGATAACAAATGCTCTGTTGAAGAGACTTGGTGGTTTTTGCTAAGTAAATGCAGGCAGTAGTATAACAGTGGCCAGTGGTATAGTGATGGCTGCAAGGCTTGATGAACTAGAATTACGTTTAATGAATTCTACATTGCATTGTGAGCCAGCACCCTAGTTACATCAGTGAACATACAAAGCCAGGATGCAATATCTAGTTGCTAGTATTGCATGATGTCCAGGATCACGCTTGAAAGCAACCAGCGTTCATCCTCGTTGATTGATTGGTCCGGTGTGAATTATTCGGTTTTATTGCGACAAGCCGTTCAATTATTCATAACGCATTTGTGGTGGACAACTGGTGGCCCGAGTTGGTACCACCATTTTCAGCTCCAGAAAGTCGGGACAAGTTACTAGAGAAAATGTAATGTTTCAAAGTTTTCCAAGATACCAATAGATCCGATTGAAATTTCTTTATCCTCCTTAGAAAAGTATTCCATGTCAATTACTAATACAGTTACAGTAGTATTATTCGTTATGATTTAATGATATCATTTCCAGGAAATATTTCCAATGATATCATATCCAGTTTTCCAGGATACCAATAGATCTGATTCATGAAATTTCTTTATCTTCTCCTTAGAAAGGCATTCCATATTACCAATACAGAAGTATTATTCGTTATGATAAATACTATCATTTAATGATAGTATTATAGAATTTCATAATTGGAAATCATCCCCATAATATAATCACCATAACAATCGCAGATTCTTTTATAAGAAAACTATTTCATCAGAATTATTAATACACTAGTATTAATTTTGATAATAGGCATAAGTGTATAATATTACTATCATTATAGAATTTGATAATAAGAATCAATCCTCCTAATAAAATTACCATAAAAACACATATTCCTCTAGCGTTCTCTCCTATATATACGATCTTATAGTGTCCATTGTACAAAGGTCCTACGTAATATATGCACTCCATACAATTATTGATAACTGCTCACGTGAATAACTTTATTTTTGGATATTGGCGGGCCGCTTAGCGCAGATGGTTGAGGCGTCGCAACTTCAGCTTACTGTCGCTTCAACGGTCGAGGGTTCGAATCCCGCTCCTCCGTCAGACATCTAAGTGTTATAATTTACCTTATTACTCACGCTCAAGTCTGAGACTCATGTGGGCATCATCAGCAATAAAAAAATATATAAATTATGTAAATTCCGGATTGTCCTTCTATTCTTATTCAGACCTCTGTAGTATTTTCAAGACAATCAAATCTATGATTCTAGTAGGTATGGAAAGAAGTCAAAACTATCTAAAATTGATGCAAATAGTGGAATTTCTTGATAATTATTATCATAATCAAATAATTAAACTCTCAATAACTTAATTATTCTTCTTATTAAATAATCTATGTTTTTATGTTTTTTCGACAATTTCTTCTATTGCTGTACACAATGAAAAGACTACATGGGAAGTGATAGCCGTGAGCCGTAGCATGTGTCTGTTTAATCAGATAGAGATAAGCTGCGTTCTCCTAGGCACTCATTGTGAGGGTGACCGATTAGCTTGGCCAGTAAAAAAGACACTGTAGAATCACTTCCCGGTGGTTCGGAACCCACCTAAAACTCCAACTCATCAATCACCATCACCCAACTCATTAACCACGCACAGGTCACAGACCTATATGGGCTTCAACCTTCAAAAAATTAATAAGTGTAGTCTTGGCATTGATTGTAATAGGATGAGAGTTTGACAAAAAGAACAGTAACATAGAATGTTATCAGCGATGCGTTGCTCGCTTCGATCACACGGAAGCAGTCGTTGATTTTCCAAACGCTTTTCCGACTCAGGACGGCGGAAAAACAAAGACAAACGCCCGAGTCATATTTCCATAAGGACGAGGGTTAGTGTTGATGGTGGGAGGGGTGTAGAGGGGGGATTGTCCGCCAGATGCGACCCTGGATTTTCTCCTGTCGCATCACACGGAAAAAGGAAGGGATTTGCTGGGACTTTTCCGCTACTCTTGTCTCCCCATTTTCTTCTCTCGACTTTTCTCATCTCGAAGCCCTCGCCCCTGTCAAAACAGATTTGCCAATAACTTTCAGTATGTGACCAATAGATTTCCTTCTTTTTCTTATCGTTTCTTTTCTGCGTTGTACTTTTTCCGACGTCTACACTGGCTTTCTCTTGGCCTGACACTTCTTTCCAAAATCCATCTCCTTCTTATTTACCCCCCCCCCTTCCCTTTTCCTGTTACTGTGTGACGTAGTAGCAGTCGAGTGCCGTTATACTTTGTCCTGTTCATGAGATTAAAATATTGGACAGTCCGTTTTCATATTGTTCCCTTCCAGTTGACTGCTACCACAGCTATTCAATAACAAAAGCGAGCTGCTTGTTCTACGTTCATTTTACTGATTTTCTCCACTCTTTTCACTACTACCCCTTTCCTGGTTGCTAGTTTTATGGTTGCTAGCCCACACTAACATTATTGACACTTCATTTCATTCTTCACTCATTCTTTGCTGCTAGTTTTATAGCTAGCTTTACGTTCATATTACCACGTTTCTTCTTTCTTCTCACACTTTCTTAAACGAAAATATCATGTTATTAAAATGTTAAATGTAGTGTTACGAAAATATTCATATAAACGTTATTTTGCAGTCAATTTTATTCTGTATTGTTTATTTGTAGTGATATTGATATTGTATAAGATATCCATAATGAATAATAAGACTTAAAGTACTTACAAGTTACAACCACATTTATTAAAAACGGTGAGATACTAGTATCGGCTGTTACACCATTGTCAATTTGAAACAAACTCCAAACTTAGTTCCATCAAACTTAGTTCGTTTGAAATTGATAATGGTGTAACATACGAAACTAGCATCTTACTGTTTTTAATAATTGTGGTTGTGACAACTTCAAGTCTTATAATTCATTATTCTATACTTTGTTGTTGTGAACTAACATGGTCAGCGAATTGATATTACGGAATTGATATAATAATCAGACGATTGGATCAGAGTCTCAACCGTTGGTCAAATACAAAGGTTGTAATCTGGGGTATCGGTCAATGAAAAACATCATTGTTTCGCAACGTTTCTTAGTTTATTATTAATCAGGGCCTGTTGAATAAGGACGATACATTTATTACCTGTCTTAGTAATTTTAAATTAATAAAAATAAATAAAAGCTGACTAATAAATTATTAATTAAAAAGTTAATAATAATTCAATAATTCAGGGTCTTTCCAAAACCTAGTATCTTATTATTTGTCCTAGTACCTTCAGGGTGAGGTAAATTTTCTGATTAGGCACCAAAACCTTACGAAACTTTGGTTAACCAATAAGTATTTACATTGACCGATACCCTGGATTTCACCCTCTATAGTATTGACTAGTTTTCAAGTAATGGTTTGGGAGAATATTCATGAGTCATACTGTAATCCATGAATCGATCATTATTTTGAAAGTCCAACATTATAGCAATAACATTGACCAGAAGAAGTTTATGGTGTTTTACAATAAATTACAATTTGATGGAGATTAAATCTATAGTTCTTCACCTTTTTCACGATTTCCATAATAATTATCACTGAGACTTGAATCGCAACTTTTGAGTTGCTTACAAATTATTCCCTTTTTAGTTTGGGATTCTTTTTAATATGTATCTTTATCCAATAATTTTTCTTTCCACCTTATTGTGGCTTGAGGTTCATTCATCTCAGATAAAAACAAAAAAAAACTCTTCATTAGTTAAGCTTCTTTTAAAAGGTCTCTGCTCTTTCAAGTAATGACTTGGAAACTGGATTTACTGCACAGGTGTGCTGGATAGAATAAGCACTCACTAATGCAGCCAGATGCTGTTTCAAGATGAGAGTAGACTGTAAAGCATGAAGCTCCAGCATTTTTTTCAGTGGTTTTGGCATACTGATATGAATCTCTCAGCACAGTAGGGAAAGGAATCTCAACCTAACTTATTTCTTATTGTTCTAGATCAAAACATACTCTTGAATTCTAAAGAGTCACTCACTATTGTCAAGGTTCTATACATACACAACTTAACTATATTCATCCAATACAACATAATATGTACACGTATATTCTCAAAACATCTTTTAGTGAATACAGTAATATAATTTTGATGTTAAAGATCCATCTTCTTTTTCTCACTAATATGAAATGAAAACTTGAAAAACAATCAAGTGGAAATTATGACTCACGTTATGGCGTGACGGCCGTTTCACTGATGTTAAGAGCATCGTCAGACGACCCACAGTACATTCCGACCCACAGAGTGTACTGTGGGTCGTCTGACGATGCTCTTAACATCAGACTGAAACGGCCGTCATGCTATAAGGTGTCATAAATTCCATTTAAAAGTGTTTTTTTAAGTTTTTATTAAATATAATTTTATAATTTTTTTAGTTTTAATATAGGTTATATCGAATCTGTTTCTTTCGACTAGTAATAGTTGTAAGACATTGAAATGTTCTTTTGTTATACGTTTACAAATTAGTTATTTAATTTAAATTAATTATTTATTTGAGAATAGACTATAAATTTATTTATCTTTATATTCATGCAATTCGATACATCCAATAAATATATACAGCCAATTGATACATACATCCAATGCATTATGCATATATACATGTTTCTTTGAATGTTCAATTACCCTAATCAGTGGAATCAACAATCTTCAATACAAATCAACGAATCACATTCTGAGCTTAATTAAGTATTGTAAACGTTGCCGGTATCTCGGTTGCAGAGGGGGTCTCTCGGAGTTCCTCATTGAGATTACAGGTTACCTTAGAGGTCTGTTTGTCTGCTGACATTGATGCAACCAACGCAGCAGACTGACTCAACCTGACTCACCCTGCTGTACTTTGAATTGTGAACAAGTCATCTGAACAAGCTTACACAGCAGTTGTCGGTACTCGCTCAGTTTTGCTTCTCTTGCAGAAACGAAATATTGGTCACCCTCAATCCCTCAGTTAATCATCTGAATGCAGCAGTTCATGCAATTGGTGCATTTGGTTTGCTGGAACAAAATGAGACTATATTTAGTTTTGTGGCATGAATTGAGTGATTCCAGTTTTCTATGTGAGGTTATTTTTATAGCCACTTATTAGTCACTTAAAACTAATTGTATTAGTCACAAACTATACACACTTAGTCACTTACTATTAGTTACTTAGCACTTAACTGGACTATAGGTTCAACATCTGGAAGTACTTGAACTACACCATCAAGTTTTCAAGTTAAGAAACCAATTGAAACTCATTTGAAACCAAAATAGTACTTAACTGGACTATAGGTTCAACATCTGGAAGTACTTGAAAACTTAATGGTGAAATTTAAGTACTTCCAGATGTTGAACCTATAGTCCAGTTGAGTACTAAGCGACCAAGTGTTTATGTGACTAATATAAGTACTTTTAAGTGACTAATAAGTGGCTAAAAAAACCTCACAAAACCTCAAAACTGGACCCACTAGAATCATGTCACAGAAGTCATCAAAAGCAGATGACAAGTACCTCAAGCCTCAAACTAAGTTTGGAATTAGTGAGAGATTCCATATAGTTAGAATATGACTTATTCAACTTATAACCGATATTGATTTTATATTTGGGAGGAGAGAAAGTGGTGATTGCAAATTAATATTTTCATTGCTAATTACATTTTTATCTCATTGATTATCAAATTTTCTTATTTTTATAGTCAGGTCTCTGATGTCCAGTAAATCCAAATTTGATTGAATATCAAGAATAGTCTCCTCTGTATCTGTGGTTGAATCGAGGAGTGTTTATTTCTAATTCTCTTGTCAACGTTTCCACGTTTCTATGTGTTGTGTGAAGAGTGTATTTCGAATTGATATAAAATTAAAAAATAAGTGCTGATTCTGAACGATTTTGTTTTCGAATTCATTGGGACAAAAATACAGTAAATACAAAGATGTAACAGATTGGAGTCCAAAACTGCACGTTTTGCAAATTTTGACCGGGTCACATAATCGAAAATTTTATGGTTAGTTCACAAAAAAGTTTAGATTCACTAGAAACCTTACTGAAAAATTACACGCATATTCGGTATGCTATCTTAGTATGGAGTAATTCATCAAAACAAAACCTTGATAAGGTGTTTAAGATCCAAAGTCCCACATGTGCCCCATTCATCATTCACCTTATTATATTCACAAAAGACACTTGTGGGGAGTCATCAGCAGAAACAAAAATGTGGATGGATCTAAGAAAACTAAACTTTTATTCTTGATAGAAGTTGAAAAAATTCATGGGAAGATGAAATAGGGTAGGATTTGCAGAGTTTAAGATTGTAAGGGAAGCTGTTAGGTGTATGGAAAGAGTAAATAGAATAGATTCATGTAGCCCATTGTTCAAGAGACTTCATATTATCCCAACCGTACCCTGTTTATATGTGTATGAAACTACTTTATATGTAGAAAAGATTGATATTAACCAAAATTTTGACGTACACGATTATACTACAAGAAGTCGAGAAGATTATCACTTGGTGAGTCACAATAGTAGATTTGGGAAACTACTATTATTTGTTGGGAAACTCTACAGCAAGCTACCGCGGTTTTTAACAAGTCTAAAATATAGGAATGTTTTAAAAACAAATAAAAAAATATTATTTATTTATTTATAAATTAATTTGTACAAAGTTTTACCAACTATACAAATGAGTTGTGCTTTAAACAAGAAAAAAATGTTGAAAACCATCATAGATGGTTCAATGAGATGGCATCAATGAGTAAAACATCAAACACTACAAAAAAATATTATTAGTTGAAGCTTTTCAAAGAGTACAAGAGTTCCTTTCAAATCAAAATCAAGCCTCATCTCAACTAATTGATATAGTAATAAATTATGATGATAAGAAAATTGTTCTATTTCATTTAATGGCTATTAATTTGGAAGTTGGTTCGAAACGGAGCACTGAAAATAACTTGAAAATCTCCATAATGTTCAATTTTGATTAAAACATCTAATCAGAAAATATGGTAGGCCTATTCTGTTAGAATTAAGCGTTGAGTTACAAGGCTGTTGAATCACGAATAGTCACTTACTACTACAATCATCAATATCCTCAAAATTCAAAAATGAGTAGAATCAACGCCTCATTATCAATAATATAGGGTTTGAATTGCACCAGCAATATTATTGAGTTTTGAGATGAAAAGAGCTCAATATTCACCTCAAACCACAACAAGGCAAACATAACATACAAGTAGAGTATTGTAGTTCAAACAGATTATTTCTCATAATATCTATAAGGTTATGAAATCCCGCGATTTTGGATTAAGAAAGTAGTTGAAGTGGTAATAATCTATTCCTGCTACAGATAGCCTTCACTAGCACCAGTTACCAATGAGGTCACTGGCATTTTATTCCTGGAAAGAATACGGCACATGAGTCCCTACAATCAGCCTGTTTGCCAGATCACTAGCTAGCGTGACTCAACTCCTTTAACACTCCTCATCCTTTTTGTTTACAACACATCATTACCTGGGGCCGAGTCATTTTGCATGAGCGGCTGAGTTTCATGTTGGCCCATTCCTTTCTGTTCAAGACTTTTATGAAACCTATACCTTGCTTTGCAGTGTACCGCTTTCTCATTTATAACCTCGTAAAGAAATTGATCCAAATTTTTTTTATAAACAATCTCTTGTTCTTTCACTTTTCCTCAACACTCAACTTCATATATTATTATTATCACTATCAACTCTTGCCTCGACATTCTATCTTTTTATTAGCATGTTTTCTGTCTCTTATACACTTCCCCTCAAGTTTTCAATCGATCTCCAGGATCTCTCTCATTCTACTGGAATTTTAAAGATTCTGTCTTCCTGATTTCTTTTTTGCTTTTGTTGTTGTCATATTGTGGTAGTTATCCATAATAAATAAAACTAATGTTGTCCATGCACAATCCAGTTTAACACGAGAGTCTATACTTTCGACTGTTACATAAATTTATTGGTTACTAAATCATCTGTTTATGACGATTGAGAAAGATCTAACAGTCGAAGCTATAGTCTCTTGTGTTCTAATAATTCTAAAGTGGTTTGAATCAGTCTTAAAGATAATTTAAACATCAGTAATTAGGTACCCATTCCGTTTTTTATTCCTGTTTATTTATTTGTCTTATTTTTGTTAATGTATATCCCAACATGTGTCTTGTGTGGATATAATAAGGTGATTATGATATAAATGATGAACCCACAGTTTTAGGTGGATTCGAAACCATTGACAACAAATAGAGTAAAATTTTCAACAAATTAAGTTGGAATATTGACATGAAGATAATGCTGTATGATAGCTTATTGAACCTAAGTTATAATGCAAGTGTGAATGCCATCAAGAATAAATTTTAAGTTTATTTAAGATTAAATTTAAGATTATTTTAGGCTTATATATAGATTAGATTGATTTCTCTCTTCACAGGGAACTTGAAAATATCAATATTCAACGTTTAAAAAGATAAAGATAAATCAATAATTATTCAAGATAGTAGACAGGTTTACTGTACTCAAGGGCGTTTCTCGGGGTATTCTCTGAATGGGACCGTTGAAAAAAATCAGTGGGTTTGATCCACTAGAGAACCACTGAAAATAATACATACATACAAGAAGAATAAATTTAAAAAAACTTTAAAATACTACAGAAGTTTATTGATCGTAGACTACATGATCAAAGTTTGATGCATTCAACGATTTGTTAAATTGAATCGATCTCAATTTTTTTCTACATAACAGTTAAATGAGCTTTCAGTTTAATAATGTATTAACTTTCACAGGTTTAGAATCTTAAGAGTACTTTTGCGATTTAAGGTTGACTGGAATAATTATTGGAATTAATAGAAGTAGGGTAATGTAGGTTTCATGTATAGTGAACATTGAAACAATCAATTTCTGGGTTGATCATTAATAAAGTCAGAATTGTAGTAATTTGGAACACGCTACCACTTCACAACTGCATTCATTAATGTAATCGGATAGAAACTGTGTGGTAAGATACAAGACTGCTTTTACAGCGTTTGGTTTTTACACTGCCTTTTATTGGTTGCGTTGCGTAGCAAAGAATGTTCTTTTTTACTAGAGTTTAGTGTAGTCTTGGACTTGGTCTTATAATGTCAACTAGCCTTCACCTGATATAGTCTCAAAGGTACCTTGTCTAGTACTCTTGTACTCAGATTTTTCTTTATAATCCCTTGGATTCCTTCATGAAGGAAATCAATGCACAAAAGAATTCACAGTACACAATACACGCAACTAATGCACAATACACGGTACTATACACAAAATGATACAAAAAGCAATGGAAAGTGAGAAATTAATCCTAATTTTTGATTCATAAAAGAGATAATCCTTAAGAAAATTAGAATTTCATCGCTTTTTCATGATTGAACTATTGAGATATCTCCAGGCCTATCATTATAAAATTATTTTTATTTGATATCATAATATATAGTGAAATTGGGGATATCATAATAATTGGTTATTACTTTATCAGTAAGGAGATTCCACCTATTTTTTATACTTATTTATTCATCACAGCACAGTTCAGAAAAAGCACAGGCAAATGAGTATCGTCAAGAAAATGTCACCTAATATTAAAAATGACTTTTTACTATAAAACTTCTTAGTACTTAATAGAGCCGTCCCAATATCCAATGAAAATCACAAAATAAAAATTATGAAATACGGTATCACACATAGAAGCAAATAATATCAGTTACATTCAATCCAAAAACAACCCGTCTACTGAATAACCGCCTTTCTACTTAAGTATGTATATAATTCAAATTTAAACCTTTTCTCACAAATAGGCTTTTTGTGCCATGCTTCAAAGAGCATAGTGGATGATACTCAAACTCAAAAACTTTAAGATGTCTGCAGTGAGGGGTATACTGCTCATAAATAAAATTCTGCAGACAAGAGAATTGCCAACTGCCAATCAAAGAATGGATTATTTGGGAAAACATTCACTTTGAATATTTTTTCTCGTGAAGTATAATCTCTATTTACAACTGATGATGCAGATGTTGTCACAACCACTAAACTAATCAACAATCGAGATACTATAGCTTCGACAGCCACGTCATTGTGAATCCTCATCAAATTAAAACTAGGATACAGAGTAGCTCGATGTAGTATTAATTAGATGAATACTATTGATTCATAGATTGCGAGCTTCTTATTGGTCGCTCTCCACGTTGAAGGCCTGTCATTGGTTGATACTGTGCCCGCCCATTATTAACAAGAAATAGCCTCCCAATACGGAACAGTCAAGATAACAAGTAAAAAACCGGTCACAAATGAACAATAAAATAAGCTTGAAAAATATTGAAGGTCAATAACTCAATGAAGGTCAAGCTAACAAGAAATCAATTGATACAACAAGCTAGTCCTTACATTGACTAAGATTGATTTGCTAAATTGGTTGAAGTAGATTCAATCATTTAAACTATCAGAAGAATTGTTATTTATAACCATGGTTATTTCCAAAGCTTCTGAAATGTTAAACCTCATTGATAGGCAAAATTTCAATGTCTTCCTTGATCTTGAAATTTTGGTTTTTCATAATCCGATCCTCAGCGAAGATTGAATCCTCATTTTGATTCATCCAATCTCTGGAGTGTTAATTAATTTCACATTTGAAGCTTTTTCATGTTTGACCTTATACCGATATTGAATCGGTTGATTTTTCGTTTGCTTGACCTTCATTGAGCTATTGACCTTCAAGATTGTTCAAGCTCATTTTATTGTTGATTTGTGTCTGATCGATAGGACATCTGTTTTCTATTTGAATTAATGGCAGTTCCATGTTTCGGAGGACACGTTAAGCTGTCGGTCCCGGCTGCCTAAAAAACAGTCGTTAAGTCACGTCAGAGGCCCTGAACTTATTCAGGTGCGACCTGATAACTCTGACACCAGACCTGAGCCAGTCAGGTCACACGATATTATTATTATTAATGGCAGTTCCGAATTGGAAGACTATTTCTTGTGAATATTGGGTGGGTCTTATATCAACCATTGATAGGCTTCAAACGTTGAGTGCGACCAATGAGAGACTCCCAGTCTATGAGCCAAATGTATATTTGTCTTAGAAGGTTATACTATATTGAGTTACTCTATTATATAAATGTTAATTTGATAGAGATATGCAATGTCATCACTGTCGAAGCTGTCGTCACTATCTCGAATATTAATTAATTTGGTGGTTGTCTGTATTATTCTTTAAGGATAGCCACCACTCTATCAAATTAGCCTAAAAAGTGATACCTTATTCATCATTCTTCAATTTCAGAATTCAAGTTGAATAACATATGAACCTAATGAATAATAAGACGAAATTGTCATAACCACATTTTTAAAAATATTGAGAAACTAGTCTCGGTTGTTATACCATCATCAATTTCAAACAAACTAAAACTGAAACAGTTTCCACAATATCACCTTCGCCACTACAAAGGAAAAATATGAACTTCCAAATTTGCAAATCTATATAAATAAAATTAGAGTTTTGTCTGTACATTTATCAGAATTGTATATTTTTTGGTTATTTTTACGTTTTATACTTTAAATAAGCCGAAAATAGTCTTATCTCACTTTCTGTCTGTCTGTCTGTCTGTCTGTCTGTCACGGCCGCAAAGGTATTTTTCGCGGCCTTCTCCTCAAAAACAAGAGCATCGATCGGGATTTTAGTTATTGAACAGTATTGAAAACATTATTGACAATGTCTTTAGCTATAAAAAACTAAATTAACTTTTTTTTTAACAGAGTAATAAACGTTTAAAAACCAATTACTGTGCGATTTTGGATACATTTTACGCGGCCTTCTCCTCAAAAACGAGAGCATCGATTGGGATTTTAGTTATTGAACAGTATTGAAAACATTATTGACAATGTCTTTAGCTATAAAAAACTAAATTAACTTTTTTTTCAACAGAATAATAAACGTTTAAAAACCAAGTATTGTGCGATTTTGGATACATTTCTTCCAAGTTTTATTACCACATAAGAATAAGAACAAATCACGTAATTTATCATGATATATCAATCAGCTGTTCTCGAATATAAATGGTGGGCCCTTCGCGGCGTTATTTACGCTGTCTGCAGACTTGTGTAGTCGGAGCATTGCAGTCTTTTAGGAAACATATGTCTGGTGAATCAAAGCTCATCTTATGTTTTATCAATTATTTCTTTGTTGAAAAAAAACAAAATTTTCTAATTTGAATTTATCAAAACAAAAATTAACATTTTAGGAAGGTGCGGTTTGTGCCAGGCTCTTGGGAATTCGCCAGGTAGCACTATTATTACCATGTAAGAAAAAATCCCGTAATTTATCATGATATATCAATCAGCTGTTCTCTAAAAATATTCTCTCTGATACCTGTTACTGAATTGTTTATGTTCTAAGTTGTTTACTAATACAGTTTTTGTGCGGTACAGTAAATTTGCTGTATCAGTTATTTTGCAGTGCTTTCGTTTGCATGTACATTTCATATTGTATGTTCACACAATACTCTTTCAACTGGATCCAGTAAAAAAGCTGTTGTAGCCGGTTTTGTCTTCGAAAACTGTATCGCTAAAATCAGCTGTACCGCAAAATAACTATCCGTATCCGGTGGCACATGTATTGTACCAGTAATGGATATGTTCAAACGATACGCTTATTATGCTGGAAGCAGTCTTCAGATCGTCAGCAATGATCTTCTTCATTGATATTCTTCAGCATTGATCTTCTTATTAGTGAATTCCAGTGTCAAGAAGTGGAAGATATTAATTGCGAAAATTTAATTTATCTAATATATGAGAGACCCGCCTTGTGGGACAAGACTTAAGATTAATATAAAAATAATGAGAGAAAAATGTGTAGAATATTGAAACCAGAATTTGCGTACTTTGATCAAAATTTAAGAGAAACCTTCAGTAAGAAACTTATTTAAAAAAATCTTACAAAAATAAAAAAAAAAATCCTGGACTGGAATAAATAAAACTGAACTGGAAGCGCAATGGAAGAAGGAGGAGAGCACAGCAATAAGCAGCAAAGCCGGACCGTGTGAACATCACAGTACAGTTGACGCCGTACAGTAAAAAAACCGTACCGCAAAAAAACTGTATCGTCTGAACGGGGCCTAAGCTGCTAACAACTTCATGATCGCTGCTATCAAAAAAGCCGAAACATATTTAGTCTTATTTCTAAACATAATCCGTACGAAGGACGGGCACAATAGCTAGTATATAATAAAATTTTAAACTCACCATCATCAATGATAATACGTGATATTTATTCACAGTTGGAGCAGTTGTGGATGCTTTGTTAATAATTCAGTAAAAGATAATGGTTGCGTTCCTGGGAGCTTTACCGGTAACTGGTAAATGTTACCGGTGGCGTGTGATTGGCCTATTCAAATTTTTTAAAGGTCTTGGATTCAAGGTGACCAATCAGATGACACCGGTAACATTTAACAGTTACCAGTAAAGCTCCCCGGAACTCTACCAATGGTTAATAGACGCCCTGTAAATAATTCATTAAGAGATAATGTTAATGGAATTTGAATAGGGAAGTGATAGCCGAGTGCCGTAGCAGGTATCTGTTCAATCTGAGATAAGCTACGAAACTCCTAGGCACTCTTTGTAAGTGAGACCGATTGGATTGACCAGCAAAAACGACTCTGTTCTCTGCTGTGAAATCACTTCCCGGTGGTTCGAAACCTACCTAAAACTGTAGGTCCAGCTCATCAATCACCATCATCCAATTCATCACCCACGCACAGGTCTCAGACCTATGTGGGCTACATCCTCTGTAAAAAAATTGATAAATTTATTTTATCTTTTGTTCAGTCTTAATTGAATATTTTCATCGAACGGTAAAGACAAACATTTTTGAAAACAGGAGTTGTAATAAAGTTCCTGAAAGGGTAGGAGTTCTAATGTAAGTTATCTTCACACTAAACTTGAACAATATTCTCAATGGTCATTAAGTTATTACCACATTTGCCGTCTTGCCATTGTCTGGACCACGTGTTGCTGTATCTGCAACGTGTGTGTAGGTGAGCGCCTGAGTGTGCGCGTGCGAGCGGCCCGATAGCTCCCCAGTGGTTAATCAAAGAAATGACGACAGCACCGTGGAAGGGAAGAACGCTTACGTATTCAACGTGAGTTCCATCCCCGTTGAGCTGCTAAGAAATCCAGGGAGAGCGTGAGGTACACAATCCGAAATACACACACACGCACACACACACCTACACAACAATATTGCTGGAAATTATTTGTCGGGTCACAAGATGTAATTGTAGCTTCCCTATATAGATGTGCTATAGCTTATATAGATATTCTAGCCTGGCTATACCAGCCCGCTAACGTGTGTGTGTATGTTTATGTGTGCTAGGTACCCTTCTTGTAGGATAGAACCAGCTCCTTGTAATCATGTTTATCCTTACTTTTCTTTTGTATTTTTTCCTTTTCTTGCCACCTGTGGAACTTGTTTTTTGGTGAAATTCATGGTATCGATGTATATCTTGTCCGAACCTGACTGGTCAGTGATAGGTAATGCAATTACCTATGAGTTTGTTCTTCTTGGAATTTCCTACACGTTATTGTAAAGCTGAAGGAAGGGTGATGCAATTATCTAACGTGGAGTTTTCTTAAAGGTATCGAAGGGAGGAAATTAGATGAAAAGATAACTGAACTGAACCAATGATGTTCGCTTATTGTGTTGGCTAACAAAAATGTTTTGAGTTATTCTTGACTTTCTTGATATTTTTGGTACAAGTAGGGACAGTGCGTGGCTGTTGTGGAGAGATCTGAACTGAAGCTGAACTGAACTATTTTTTACAATATTTCATTTCCTGTTATAATTTACATTCACTGACAATATTACCTATTTAATTCATTTATAAATATATTGATGGCCAAAATAGTAGTAGGAGTTATTTTTTTTTCTTTCTCAACATGATTGATGTTTACTGTATGATTTGGGGCTGATGGAGAAAATTTGTATTATATTATTATTGAGAAAAACCAATCCCCATATTATTAAACTAGAAACTTTGTAAGAAATTTGTTATGAAAAAGATAGAGGTATGAATTATAAAATGTGAAGTTCACAACTGTAGAAGACAATCTTCGGTTATAAAATAATTATGAAAAATTCCTGGTTGGTATAAAACATGAAATGTTATCAAGAGAATAAGTAATATTCAGCACCCTTGAAAGAATATCAATGGGGCAATGTAAAATATACACGAAGGGGTCTTAGAAATGAAAAGCCACTTGTTAATGAAAATTTATAGGTCACTAGGCCTATTTATAATCAGGAAAACCGACATTTCTGTAGCTGAAAGATGTGCGACTCCTTTATTTAAATGATAGTGAACATCAACACTTGAAAAATGAAATAGCATCTTTTATGTCATATTTTCTACTTTCTTCTTTTCTTTTACTTCTCTGTTTTGAAACTGCCTTCAAAAGAATTAAAAAATAAAATATAAATTATCAAGAAAATAATATTCACCACCCTTGAAAAGATATCAATAGAAGAATGTAAAATATACACGAAGGGGTATATTGAAAAATAAAATTACATATTTTATATCATTGAATTATTAATTAGTGTTTAGCACAATATGGCATAGTCAAAATTTGTGAAGAGATTAGTTTTGGAGTTTGTCTGTTGCTTTTTTACTTCCTTATTATTTTATCAGGGAATAAATAAATAAGAAAAATAAATGTGATTATCCATCCAAAAATTTTACTAGCATGCCTATTATGTACTGCAAACCCGAGAAGAGCAATATCTGGAGGCTATAGCTCAAATCGCCAGATGAAGGAGGTTTCTGTGAGGTATGATGGAGGAAGGGGGAGAACATTCAATAACTGCTACGTATTGAATCTAGTAAGCGCCTGGTTATAAACGTTCCGGGTGATGGGAGGGGGATTTTGAAGAGGGGGAAATGGTTGGGGGGATGAAGCTTGTGGAAGACCGAAGCTACGACCATGCCCCGTGGTTTTGGGCAGTCCAGGAACGCAGTTATTGGAATTACAGCCGGCTTTCCACCTCATCCTCGTTTTTCTCCTCATCCCTCTCCTTCCACTCACTCCTCATCCTCGTGTCTGCCATCTCCTCTTCATTTTTTTGTCCTAGTTTGCTTCTCATCCTGTCTCGTCAAATATCTTTGGACGCACTGAATCGTTGCCTAAAGTTTTTCTCGTATTTCCACTTTTTAACGGTGACGTAAGAAGAAAAATATTCAGCGTTATTTAGTAATCATGTAAAATTTAAATTGTGTTGATATTTAGAACCAAAATGAATATTAAATTGTTTCAGATATTTCATGGATCCGATCAACTTTATAGATTATAGAAATTTTCAAGTTATGGTTTTCGAAAATGTGTTCAGAGTTTAAAATTATAGTCATGTATCCATTGTTTCATCAAATTGGGCAAGTTTTATCTAAATTTCACTTTGCTGAGAAACATTCATTATTTGAGACCAATATTGGGAAGGAGGAACGCATGCTTTTTAATACTGGAATTATTAAATTTTCGAATATAATAAACATTATTTTTTAGTCGCGGGTCTGATCTCTCTAGAGGCCAATTAATTATCTATTCATGAACGGTATCGCAAAACATTAATTTTACTATTTCCCTACAACTGCTATGAATCACACTGAATACTTCTAAATTTAGACAATATATTATTCCTGCAAATCTTATTTGCAGTTCAGACACAGGAATAGGATGATATTTCTTTTCAATTTTTAAATTTAAATCAAATCAAATTTTATTCATCTTTCATAACAAAGAAACACATCAACATCAGAAACATACAAAATACATCTGAAATATACAAAATTGAATACTAATTGATGCAGAAGTTATTTAATACTTCTATTCAATGGAAAGAGAAAAAAAAATACCCACAAGACACAGACTCTGAGTGTAGGCATGCGTTGCAAAAATCGTGTGAAAAACAAAAATACTCTACGGATTGATTGGAAAAATTTAAAGTAGTAAAACAGAGAAATTATTAATACTAGGTGATTGAAAATTGAAGTATTATGAACAATGGTAATGAATGGTAAATGACACTTAACTGACCGTTATAGCGATTGTTGATATCATCTATAGCAAAAATACAACATCCATAGCAAAATAACAGCAAAAAGTTGAAATAGCATTTACTTAGCCTACAGACAATGGAATACAAGAAATAAATTTTTATAATAAATGAATAGAATAGATCAAAATATCAAGATTGCATTGAGATGTAAAATATGGCAATGAGAATTATATAATGATAATTTATTGAATAAATGATGTAACAGAATTGAAGTCACAGCATATCCGATCATCTATATTTCTTATAATTGAGACAACAAATACAAAATTACCTTGTGACAATATTTATTCCTTTGTGATGTCATATCACGTTATTGTGAATTATATTATCCGTTATACATAAGTGTATGATCAAAGCTTCACGAATTGTGCACGATTTTTTAAATTTTTTCTATTACGTATGACGCCCATATGAGTCTGGAGACTTGTGCGTGGGTAATGAGGTGAACGGGTGAATGATGAGGATTTGTACAATCGTAAACTGGATATTGTTTTACTATCATACCGTAATGATAAATAATAAAAATTCGTTTGCAATAGGTTATTACAGTACTTTCGATCCAAGTTTGGTACAGAAACTTATCTAATAAGATTGCGTTTGATGAATTTTTTCGATATTGTATCGTTTATTACAGTCACTGGTATGGATTTGTCTCCAACTGTTCACGTATGGAGTCGGCGTAGCCGAGTTGGCTTATCGCTGGTCTGATAAGCCAAAGGTCCTGGGTTCGATCCCAGCTGAGTACAAGATATTTTTCTCGAGCCACTCCCGTGTTTCGGAGGACACGTTAAGCCGTCGGCCCCGGTTGCATATAAAAAAAGCAGTCATTAATAAAAAGGCGAGGTGGAACTACCCGTAAGGGTCTCCCCACCACGAAAAGCCATACGAATTTACAATAAGTATTAGTTTGAAACTTTCTTTGTAGTGGCGAAGGTGATATTGTGGAAGATATTCATAATGAAAATCAAACTCAAGACTTGAGTTTGTTTGATATTGATAATGGTGCAACAACCGAAACTAGTACCTCATTGTTTTCAATAAATGTAGTTGTGACAACTACAAGTTTTATTTCATCAGTTTAAAAAGCTTTATAACAAAATAATTAAGTTTTAAAAATATATTGAATTAATAATTATTGCTTGAAATAGTTTAAAAATCTTATCTAATGAGTAGTCTGCGTCTATTTCAAGAGGTAGATTACTGGCTACTTTGTTACTTTTTTCCAAAGAGATCTAGTATCTAGATGGTGGTCCAAATACTAGTAACTTAAGTGTTAACCATTACGTTGCTGGAGAAAAAGGCTTCGCTCTTTCATGGGAACGTGCCAGGAGTGAACGAAACAAAACAGGCACGTGAGGAATTGAAAAAAAGGAGTAGTGACGGTGAGGTGCGGGTGTGAGGAATTTTATTTCCGAATATTGAATAACGCTTCGACAGCACGCCGACGATGTGTGAAGCGCTGAGGTGAGAAGAAGAAAATGATGACAAAGAAGAAGAAAAATAAGTAGAAGTTGTAGGGGGTTAAGAGGGGTTGAGAGGGGATGAATGATAAACTGCTCCTGAGAGACGCATTTTTCACCTCGTGCGCTTTTCTTTTTTCTCTACTCGCATTTTCATAGGGAAAAGTTTCTGAACACTGTGAACTTCCGCAAACAGCTTGCTTCTGCATGCCATTCTGCCGAATGCATTATTTGACTACTGTTGGTACTTGCATGCATCTGAGGAAAAATCAAATCGTTATTTATGCTAAGTTTCTTCGCGTTACTATGGTGTCTACTAGCATAACCTTACTCAAACTTTACTCAACCTCATGTTAGTGTTAAGGCTGTGAGCAGGGTTTTTGGTCATACATTTTTTTTCAAGTTTCTTGTATTGAATATATTAGGGCTTTGAATTGTTATCCATTGCCGTGAGAAAAAGCTTATTCCATCAATTATTTTGTAAAATATAGGGGATCAAAGTTGAAGTTCTTTGGTTTTTGGGGGCAATTGATCTCACCTTCAAGTGGTTTTAAACTTTTGATAAATTTTCTATAGCTAAAACACACATTGAGAAATACAATAACATCTTTTTCACTCCAATGAAACAATTAATTTTTTGAAATAAATTTAAAAAAATCTTGAAAATTTCAGTTTTTCAAAATTTTATTGGTTTTTGGGGCAATTAATTTTGAAGTTTTGATAAATTTTCAATACCTAAAAGTTATATTGAGGAGTAAAATGACATAATTTTAATCAAACAAATATTTTTTTTCAAAATAAACTTTAAAATAACTGAACAATTTCAGTTTTTCAAAAATTTATTTTGAAAACTAATTGTTAGTTTTAAATTAAAATTATGTCATTTTATTCCTCAATATGTCATTAAGGCATAGAAAATTTATCAAAAATTCAAAATCAACTGTAGAATAGATCAATAATTGTCCCTAAAAACCAAAAAAATTTAACTTAGAATCTCTTCATATGTCACAAAGTAATTGAAGAAAAAATTATTTCCTACAGAAATAGGAGACATTTCAAAGCC
This sequence comes from Conomelus anceps, assembly GCA_948455865.1. Taxonomy (NCBI): domain Eukaryota; kingdom Metazoa; phylum Arthropoda; class Insecta; order Hemiptera; family Delphacidae; genus Conomelus; species Conomelus anceps. The sequence goes on along the minus strand of OX418225.1, from coordinate 39,242,525 downwards.
CTTGTAATTAATCCAATGCAAGAAACTACGAAAAAGAATTTCATCAAAAACCCTGCGCAAAGCCGTTTGGGATAGGTTTCTTGAACAAGGCCGTTCCTTTGTGTTTGGGTGTGGGGTGGGGGGTCATCGTAGCTTCACTCTGGACTATAGGAAAAAGTCTGAAGAGTCATCTAAATCGGCTAATCGAGAAGAATCTCGTAAAAAGGTAAATAGAATATTCCAATTATTGTCCTTCCATCCCTGCGAGCTGGGTCGCCCTTTATTTTGGATGTGTTTGAGTGACGGAAGATTCAGTCTAGTTTTATCAATTTATAAATTCTACCTGATGTGTGTTTAGTTTCCACAATTAATTAGATTCTCTGCATAATGATGCTCTAGGTCTAAAGTTGGCTTGGTAGCCCACTGGAAAGTTATCAAATATGTCTATAAATCCTCTCATGTTGATATAATGGCTTGTTGCATGAAAAGGTTTTAATAGCATTCTTGAATTTCTTGATTCATAACATTCTGCGTTGTTATTAAAATCATGAGCTATTAAAATTAACTTTTTATGATGAATTTAACGGCCTGTAGTCAGTTTTAATAGATAATGAATGAATATGTAGGCTGAAACGTTTTTGAATCGTGATGCTGTTAAAAATGAACCAATGAATATTTATTTAAGCTCTATTAAAATTGACAGCAAGTCGTAAAATTTATCATAAAGATTCAATTCCAGTAGCTCTTGTATCCGTAGTTACTGTAAAACCTTGTGATAATTTTTTAAATAATATAGCGATCTGTAATGTAACCATAATACGTAAATTGTTATGCAGGAAGCATTTGAACCATGGTCTTGGCCAAGGGGGGTCTGGCTACTAGATGGTAGCACTAGCACAAGCACTAGATAGAATTCACTCTGACCCATAATGTGGGTTAAAATAGAATTTATCTCCAGAGAAGCTCAAATACGGTTTCAGAAAGGTTATTTCTCATTGTTTTCCGAGGGAGGAGCCTTGCACCGCCCTTTTGTACGGGATAGTCATTATTTTTTATATTATATATTGTTACACACATTCTAAATATTTTTTGATAAGAGCAAAGTGTACATATAGAAGTCGATTTAGTCGTTAAAGTTTGAGATGATGAATTGAAATTACGAAATTAGATGTAAATGAGCAGATGTGACAGGCAGGGGCGTATTTGAGGAAATAACTCTCCTCCTATTGGCCATAACTCAAACTCTCCAGTTCTAGGCATCTTCTACTTTTACCCAAAATGTACGTTAAAATGGAAGGATTAAGGTTTCATAAATTATTGTGCCATTAAGGCACTTTGTGAGATGTTATTATGAGCTTCCATATGATTATATGTGCTCTTATGTATCCAACTTCCTCCACTTTCTATATAATTTTCTATCATCATGTGAATAAATGGATGAAAAATTACCAGAATGTATTCAATTTTAGCAAAATGTAACTATGGAACTGTACTGAAGCATGATCTTTCTACTTGAATCAACACAATTGAAATACATTCATGTTTTGTAACGTTATACCCCATGTAAAAAAATGATATTCTTTTTCTGAAGAAGGCTCGTGATTTATTGTGCTTCAAGGTAAAATTCTTAATCAAACAGACCTAACGTGAGATTTCGATTCTAATTTGAAATTTTGTGAAAAGCAGTTTTGGGCAATAGCCTGTTTTATTCACATTGATTGTATATTAGTTAAAAGCAAATGGAAGTATAAATAAATGTCCTCTGTCCATTTTGATCGGTATACCGAGGATTCACATTATTTAACTTGCAGTTTTCCCTTTTCCCTTTCCCTATTTTTCCCTTTCTCCGTTATCCCTCTCACCCTTCCCCCTTTTCATCTTTTCCCTTGCATTCTGATAGAGACTGAACAATGATGGCTCTGTTCCTGAGAAGATGTTACAGGATACTTACGTGTCTCAAGCCTAGTGATAGCAGGAAGTTAGAAGTAAAGACGATAGGCTTTCCTATTCTACCCCTGCATTTAATGGTATATAAATTTCGAAGGAAGCCTAGCCTGAGTTCTGTATGGACGTCTATATAGTTGTATGCACCCCGTATAGCCTGAGCTCCCTATAGTTGTATGTATTCTATATAGCCTCAGTTCTCGTTGTAAAGCCGACGGAAGTCTTGCCGTCCCTTAATGGAGGATATAAAATTTCCTTACACCTTGCCAAGTGTAGCCCATGTAGCGTAGGCCTGGATTTCATGAGCTTGCATGCTTACACAAAGAGTAAGTTGGCTGGAAGAGCTTCACCATCGACAGGCCTAAGATCCAGCGTGAGTTTTCAGACTCATATCGCCGCTGGAAAACATACGAGAGCCGTTCCGGGGATAAAAAGTTTGAATCGAGAGAACTTGCCCGCCAACTATAAGTTATGGACGAAAGTTTGAACGTGATAGAGGTAGGTTATATATTGAGCGCGCGCACTACAAAGGAGAAGTTTTCGGAAGATATTTCCGATGTCAAACTCGAGCTGGCTTGGAACGAGTAGGCTAAGTACCCGAATGGTGAGATGCTCTTGAGTGCCCTTCCACAACCACGCTAAGACTCTGCTTTTTCGGCTATTGTTTCCGAGTAGATGGGGGGCCAGTCTCGTACTTCGATAATTTAGACATTAATATCTCAGTCCTTAATAAAATTATAATTACAATTAATATTATTCCTCGATGAAATTAATATCGCAGTCCTTGTCCGCTGCAGATGTAATTGACTATATTTTTTGTCCCTATATTTTATATATTTTGTCCTATGTGAGTAAAGTTGAGTCTGTTGAGTAACTCATATTTTTGACTTGGAGCTTGAGGCTCTTGTTTGATGCAAATAAGAAATTGAGTGAATCATAGCTTTTTTCATGTCTTTTAATATCTTTATAATCAAGTAAAAATGCTAAAATTTAGCATGATCAATTTTAATTTCCCAGCTCTAAATTTCACTGAAAATATTATGATTTTCATCAGATGTGGAAGATACTTAAGAAATTTCAAATATTATTTGATCGACTTCTTGGTTTTGAAGATAGTGGATATTGTGGTAGTTTTCCATGATGAATTGAACTGATGTTGTCCATATCACTTCGATTATTAAAACACGGGAGACTTAAGTCTCGATCGATACATTATCAATATCAATAAACTAGAACTAACGTAGAGATTAGACAACTATTATTGGTTAATAGAAGCCTCTCATAGGTTGAACGGTGGAGGTCTGTCATTGGCCGACACTAGCCACGCCCCCTAGTAACAAGAATGGCCTACCAGTACGAAGCAAGTATGATAGCCACAAGGTAAACAAGTGACCAGATGACTAAGCACACATCAACAATTGACAAATTCGTTTTTTATTGAAGGTAAATAGCTCAGCCAAGGTCAAATAACTGCAAGAATAATTATCAAGAGACAAAACATAACTGTACAATGTCCTGTTATAACTGAAATTGAACGATTGACCTTGATCTATTCGATAATAAGTCACCCAAAGACCAAGCACACATCAGAAATGGATACACTCAGAAATATTGAAGGTTAATCTAGGTTAAATAACTCTGAGAATAATAGAAAAGTTGACCTGTCAAAACAAATAGACAAAATAAATAGTTGCAAAGTTTTGTCATATTTGAAATTGAACCATTGACCTTGACCCATTTCATGATAGACCAAGTGGTGTTGAATTGGTTTATATCTAGAAAAGACAGTAGTGAATTATGTATTTTTAATTTTTGAGCTATGATTTTTCATAATATAATAGTTATTGTGAACTATAAAGTAATCAGGAGAATTGGAGATTATTGGAATGGAAGAAAAGGAGATGATTCCTCTAAGAAAAAGAGAGAGAACCATTGAACGTGACAGAGATAGAGAGCAGAATAATGGGTAGGATAACTTTGGAGATTGAGTGAGAGAGATTGTTGCTGGGAGAGAGAACGTTTGTATATGAGTAAATGAGTGAGAGAGAACTAGTTAATGAAAGGGAATTTACGATGACGGAAAGAGTAATGTTGACAAAGAGCAAGCGTTTGGGTCTGGCTAATATGAAATGAAATACGGTGTTACTTAATTAAATCCCGTCGTACCAGTAAGATATAACATTCATCTTTTATGAATACTAAACAGCAAAGTTATTCTTTATTCCAACAACTTGCGGTCCTGCAATCCTTTCTCACCCCCTCTTAATCTTAATTTTTCTTACGGTGCCCTTCCTTTTCGCATTTATTCTTCTTAATTTCTATTCTCATTCTTTTCCACCCTTATGTTCCCCCTCTTCTATATATTCGGAAACTTCTTTACACTTTACTCCACTTTTTCCGGTTCCATCCAATTCTTGTGTCTAAAATAGTTATATC